>VOPJ01012020.1:0-16164 GCA_014673585.1 Semibalanus balanoides
GGGTCGTTGCACGCTGACATGCGGGAGTCCGACGAGTGTTCGTGCAAATGCTATGCGTCTCCCAGCGCTGGACGTTTTCTGGTAAGTGTTTTCAGTGACCTTTGTCCTTCGTTTTCAGTGAGTTTGGTTCGAGTATCATCGCCCTCCCTAGTTCTTAGTAACCTAACTTAACCTCAGATGTTTCAATGTGTTTTGTTTCTGCAGCTCCTGATCCTTTTTTGTTCTAAGTCAAATTTACTTGTTTGCGTTCCTTAGCTCGGACCTCTGTAAAACATTATTAATGCATTGCAAGGTGATACCATATATATGCTCATAATTCTATTGGCCTTCATTACTTACAAATATCGAATTTATATAACTATAATGATCTGCTTCAAATGCTTATGGTCAAACCAAAAATGCTGTTTCTCCTGTTCATGTATCAATGACTATCAACAGATAGGTGAATATGAATCAGATATTGGTTGATATGTTTATCAGTAGATGCTCCTGTTGAAGCTCGATTATCTTGTAGCGTGAATTTAACAAGCTCATGTGACGTCCGTAATATTCGCTCTACCTGTCCGTAATGGGCGCCACATAACCATTGAGTTGAGGCGCCCAAATAATCATCATCATCTACCTTTCCGTATAGGTGTGACCCGCGGCCCTCTTACACACCTCCCGCCGTGTTCCCAGATTCTGCTGGGCCCGAACGCGGCCGTGTCGGGCTCGATGATGCCTCCCCAGGCTGCCGGCATGTAGACGAGCCCGTCAGACCTCCGGACACCCTCCCACTCGGGCCGCACAACCGGCGGACATGGGTCGGGAGGCTCGCAGGCCATCGTCGATCATCGGACCTCAGCTGTACAGGGTCGGCCGTCCGCCTAGTCTCTGGCCGCCGCTGTCTAGTCTCTGGTCTCTGGCTGCCGCTGTACTGCTGCTGCAGGGCTATGTGTCTCCTAGGCTGCCCGACTGGCCCGACCCTAGGCTGCCCGTCTGGCCCGACCCCTAGGCTGGCCCGACCCCTAGGCTACGAGACTGGAGTGGTGGCCCACCGGGGCTCCCCAGTTCACGCTGTGCGCCTCCAGAGCTGCCCAACTGGTAATGCCTCGTCACAGATAAAGCTCCGAGCTGTCACAGATTGAGCTCCGAGCTGTCACAGATCGAGCTCCGAGCTGTCACAGATCGAGCTCCGAGCTGTCACAGATCGAGCTCCGAGCTGTCACAGCCCGTGCGACGGAGGCAGGCTGTCCGGTGGCAGCTGTATTCTCATGGTTTTCCCGCTCCTGGTTCGCGTGGTGACCACAGAAGTGAGGGGTCGGGAGTTCGGCAGTGGCCGGTTGTCTGGACTCTGTTGTCACTACTTCGTCGGGTGGGCCGTGTTATTATACGCGGTGTTCATTATTTCAATCGTTGGCGTGAACGGTGCGGTGTGTCTGTATGGAGAGTGTGGTTAGCTCAGACGCAGCGATTGTAGAAGAACACCGGTTGTGTGTGTGGGTTCGGTACCTGGCGTGGACCACTAGTCTGCGATTTTCCCCGAGTTGACCGCGTTGGGAAGCAGAGCCCCAACAGCTGCAAATGTCGCCTGAGTTTCGTGAATGAATGTTTTGAGAGCCATTCGAGTGACTGTCAACAGTGTGAGTGTTATTGGAGGTACGTATGCCTGGTACAATATACGTATGCACCTGTGAATTTGTCCAGTTTGTAATGAGCGTGTTACGAGTGCTAAGGAGAAGGGACGTCCGAGCCGCGTGATTTTTTAAATGGTAATGTTCAGATAAGTAAAAGCCTGTTAAATTAGGTTAGGTAGATTAGGGTAGGTTTAGGTTAGGTTAGTTAGGTTAGGTGTGGTTAGGTAGGTTTTGGTCTGCGGTTAGGTTAGGTTGGGTATAGGTTAGGGTTAGTTGAGTTATTGTTAGGTAGTTAGTTAAAAAACTGCCAGATGCTGTTGCTTTTCAATGGATTTTTCTTATCTCAACATTACATTTCAAAACACGCCGTCGAGCCTTCCCGGGGGGTCCAAAGTCCAGTTGGTAGCATGGGCGTGACTTCTCCCTCTGGCCCATAGGTACGATGTTTAGAGAAAGGGTGCACTTTCTCAAGCCAAGTTTTCGAGACTTTCTTCCAAAGAACATATAAAAAAAGTCAGGAATGTGATAGAAATATAGTTTTGAACGGATTTTATTTCGATTCCGGAGGCATGATAAGAAAATGTCAAAGCCCAATCAACGGTTCTTCAAGTTATAGCCAAAGTATGCATCGTTGTCGAGCCCGGCCGACTGCTTTTGATACAACATGGCCCCGTCATTAGACAAACTCGACCCAAATGGGTCGCCAGCGCCAACTGCTTAACCCATACGCTGATATATGAGGTTGACGATCGAAACAAAGCGCATACACCCGCCGAGGAAAAGATGCAGCCATATCACGGGAATGTATTATTCCAGATCTGGGTGTGACCAAGGATTTGGTTGTGACCTTCACTTTTGGTCATGGTTTTTAGTCTTATAGTTATATTTCTAGTGATACTAAAGAAAACTTTTGGAGTACCCAGTATATTCAGTGCCCTGGAGGCGTATATGTTTTGAAATGTAATGTTCAGATTGTAAAATCCATTGAAAAGCAAACAGCATCCTGGCATTTTTTTAACCTAACTCTAACCTAATCTAACCTAACCTAACCTATATCTCTAACCTAACCCAACTAACCCAAACCTAAACCTAACCTAACCTAACCTAACCTACACCTGACCGCAATCCTAACCTAACCTGATCCGTGAAACCCTAACCTAATTAACATGGCTTTTAGCTTATCTGAACATTACATTTAAAAAAACACGCTCGCCCTCCCTGAGCTCTTCCGTAAGATTCTGCCTGATTTGAAACCTGGTGGTGCTGTCACTTGGCTGTAGTTCTCTGAGCGGCCACCAGTGGCGCACAGTGCACGGTTTTTGCTGTGACTTCAAGCTGCCGCTGTATCGACGGGACTGGCGGATCCAGACTAGGGATGTCATTTCCCCAAAATTTCCTGACAAATACCAATCAAATACCGAACAAGAGGCATTCTGGTTGACCAAATTCTGACCGATTTTGGTTGAAGCCAAAAATGTCCACAATTTGACCGATTTTGAAAATATAGGTGGTGGTGGGGTATGTATTATGTAATATGTATATTGTATAATGCATACAAAACTTATTTTTGAGGACCTCACTTACTCTTGTGAGCAATATCTTATATCTTTATATAATAATGATGTGTTCTATTTGGTATGTATATTAATTTATTAAATTTTTAGCGAATTAAGCATCAATTTGCTGGATAGAAATAAGAATGCGTAAAAATGTGACGAAAAAGTGAATTGTTTAAGATTAGGCTGACCGAAAAAGTGCTTCTAAAATGTGTAAGGCACTGACCGACAAATTACCAACATACAGGTCATCACAAATTTTTTCGGAAGCCAAAACTTTTTGGTTACTGATGACACCACTAATCACAGGACTCCTCTATATCCGGGAGGGGGGGATCTTCTGATGGCAAAAATTATTGTATCATATTACCGCGCCGATATGGACGTTCACATTATTTTTATTCAATCCTTAACCCGCGCCCCACTGAGGGGGGTGTTTGAAACATCCCCCCTCATGTTTTATCAAGATAAAAAAAAACGGCGGGCGTAGCGCGCCAAATTGACAAAACTATATCACTTGATTTCTTTCCGGACATTTTTTGCGAAAATTCAAGTTTCGTTGTCAGTCAAGGTCAGGATCACCAGGTCAGGTCAAAGTGACCCTACCTACAAAAACGTTTGCGGTCGATGCCATACTTACAGTTAAGGGATCGTATTAAACTTTCAGATTACAATTTAACGCATTAGGTATCTACAAAATGTTTCATTTTGGAATTTTTTGTATCGGTACCTATAGTCGGTCAATTTTGCGACATCCCCATTTTAAGTCAGATGGAGAGAAGAAATAATCAAAATGCTTATCTTTGTCGAACGAATATCAGTCCATTTCCTTTCTGGATGATGTTATCGATTATGATATTACTGTATGATCCAAGTGTCAGGTTTGCTCAGGAACTATTAACGGGGTCACTGAGGTAATCCGAGGTCACCAATACCTTTCGTCATATAACTCTGGTCATAATGATGATAGAGAACTGCAACTTTTCACCAGTGTGGTTTGTCTCGCAAGACACATTTACTGATTATGCAACATGACCTACTTGGGTCACCACGACCTTGACCTGAGGTCATTTTTTTAAGTTGACCTAACATATCAATCTTGAACATATTTAAAAAGCGCCCTTGACGAACAAACACGATGGCGTAAACCAGTGTATGGCCATTTATTTTGTTAGGTAAGAAGTTATTCACGAAAAATTTGTTGCCAAAATCAAGACTTTTTTGACTTAATGACCATTCTATGAGAGCCTACTATTGACCTGGAGGTTGCAATTTTCTAGAGGACATTCATCGATAGCAAAATTTCAATGGCTAGCGATAGTTTTTTAACGTTTGGTTTCTAGATAGCATAGTTTCCGAGATATTGGGGGTTTCCTGGGGCGATGTCCTAAAAACTTGAAAATTTGCCTTCGATGACCTCTAGTGAGCCTGAGTTTGACACGTGCGTGAGCGAAAAAAAGTCTGAAATCAGTTTCGAGAATGATTTTTGATTAGCGAATTCGAACAATGTCTTTTGTTTTGGTCTAAACGTGCCATGGGATCCGAGTTAGAGGGGGGGGGAGTGTTCAAACACCCCCCAGTCGGGCGAAGGAAATGCAGAGGCCCAGTCGGGCGCGGGTTAAAGAATGCACTTTTTCATTTTTTTTCTTCTGATTTTGTTATCTCGGAAAAATAAGTTTTCGAGAACAATACTTTTCAGTAAAAAATACCACTAAAACACGATATTTCGTAGCGCATACTCACTTAAGTTATAATAACGTTTATCTCATGCCAGCTCGCAGTCCAGCGTCACTGATGTGTGTTGCAGGCTGTGATGCAGGCTAGCTAGCTAAGGGGTCGGCTGAAATGGCAAAAAATGTACATTTTTTTCTGCGTATATTTAAGCCTTTGCAGCATTTCTGATATGGATTTCCATGTTATAGCAGGCATTTAGTTATTTAGCGCATGTGCGATTTTTTTCGGGTTTGCCTGATAAAACCCAGCCTTTCTTTCATTTCAGCGTTACGACGAGCCGAAGATGATGACGATGGCTTCGTTATGACGATGGCCACCGATGTGACGTGCAAATTTGAATTTTAGGTAGTGGAAAACAGCATTTTCCATTTTGGAACCAGACCGTAACTGGAGCCAAGCCTCGAATAACCTTTTTTTTGTTGTACGGCTCGGCATGATTACAAATATTGAAATGATTTCAATTTACATTAGCCTCGGATAGTAAATCACGATGACCGGTGGCAGTCAGCACTTAGCACTCGATAGTACATATCATAGTAATAACTGTACCTATGCATTTGTGCCAAACTGTAACAAACAACCGGTATTAGTGCAAATGGTTTGAAAGCAGCAAGACTGAGGCAGAAATACTTTTTTCGCACATAAATGGTCCCTGTGGATCTGGAGGAGCCTGGTGGGCGATGACTTGGGGAGATGGTACTGGTCTGGTCCCCGCTATTAGCTCTTTGGTCCAGCCAGTTGGAGTTGGGTACCGCTGTAGCAGCTTCCGGGTGCCGATGTCCGCGTCCTTGCGTTCGCGTCGCCTTTTTCGAAACCCGGCAGGCTAGCTTCATACTTGTGACAGAGTCGTGTTCATTCTTCATTCACATTCGTTGCTCAAAGATTGAGAGTAGAAACCAGTGGGTTACCTCGCTGCAAATATCGAATCAATGTTTTATGAATGTATTTATTACACACAAAGGTCAGTGACACATTATCGATTGGAGAAGCGAAAGAATGAAACGTTCTATCATCTCCAGAACGGGCTTACATTAAGACACGGCAGAGAGAGAGAGAGAGAGAGAGAGAGAGAGAGAGAGAGAGAGAGAGAGAGAGAGAGAGAGAGAGAGATAGAGAGAGAAAGAAGAGAGAGAGCGAGAGAGCGAGAGAGCGAGAGAGCGAGAGAGCAAGAGAGCGAGAGAGCGAGAGAGCGAGAGAGCCAGAGAGCCAGAGCCAGAGCCAAGCCAGAGCCAGAGCCAGAGCCAGAGCCAGAGCCAGAGCCAGAGCCAGAGCCAGAGCCAGACCCAACCAGAGCCAGAGCCAGACCAGACCAGAGCCAGCAGCCAGACCAAAGCCCAGAGCCAGAGCCAGAGCCAGACCAACCAGCCAAGCCAATCCAAGCAGAGCCAGAGCCAACCAACCAGAGCCAGCCAGACCAAGCCAGAGCCAGAGCCAGAACCAGAGCCAGACCAGAGCCAACCAGACCAGACCAGACCAGAGCCAGAAGCCAGAGCCAAGCCAGAGCCAGACCAGAGCCAGGCCAACCAGAGCCAGAGCCAGAGCCGGGACTCGTCGGACTTCGTCGGACTCGTCGACTCTCGGACCGTGGACTCGTCGGACTCGTCGCTGACTCTCTGGACTCTCGGGACTCTCGCGACTTCGTTGGGACTCGTCGGACTCGTCGGACTCGTCGGACTCTCGACTCGTCGGGACTCGTCGACTCGTCGGGACTCGTCGTACTCGTCGACTCGTCGGATCGTCGGACTTCGTACGACTCGTCGGACTCGTGGGACTTCTCGGGACTCTCGACTCGTCGGACCTCACTCGTCGACTCGTCGACTCGCGACTCGTCGGACGTCTCGACTTCGGGACTCGTCGGACTCGTCGAGATCTCGGACTCTGGACTCTCGGGACTCTCGTGACCTCTCGGACTCGTCGGGACTCGTCGGACTCTCGGACTCTCTGGACTCGTCACTCTCGGCACTCGTCGACCTCTCGGGACTCTCGGACTCGTCGCGACTCTTCGGCGGACCTCGACTCCGGACTCGTCGACCGTCACTCGTCGACTCTCGTGACTCGTCGACTCTCGAACTCGTCGGACTCTCGGACTCGTCGAACTCTCGGGACTCGTCGACTCTCGACTCGTACGGACTCGTCGGACTCTCGGACTCGTCGACTCGTCGGACTTCTACGGAACTCGTCGGGACTCTCGATCTCTACTCTCGGACTCGTCGACTCTCGGGACTCGTCGACTCTCGACTCGTCGCACTCGTGGCTCTCGGACTCGTCGGGACTCATCGACTCGTCGGGACTCGTCGACCCGGACTCTCGACTCGTCGACTCGTCGGGACTCGTCGACTCGTCGGACTCGGTCGACTCGTCGGAAACTCTGGACTCGTGGGACTCTCGACTCTCGATCGTCGCGACTCCGGACTCGTCGATCTCGGACTCGTCTGACTCGTCGGGACCGCCTAGCAGTCCTAGCAAGTCCTAGCAAGTCCTAGGCAATCAGCAAATCCTAGCAAGTCCTAGCAAGTCCTAGCAAGTCTAGCAAGTCTAGCAATCCTAGCAAGTCCTAGCAATCCTAGCAAGTCCTACAATCCTAGAAGTCCTAGCAATCCTACAAGTCCTAGCAGTCCTTAGCAATCCTAAGCAATCCTAAGCAATCCTATTCAAGTCCTAGCAAGTCCTGCAATCCTAGCAAGTCCTAGCAAATCCTAGCAAGCCTGACAATCCTAGCAAGTCCTAGCAAATCCTACAATCCTACAAGTCCTAGCAAAGCTAGCAAGTCCTAGCAATCCTACAAGTCCTACAAGTCTACCAACTCTAGCAAGTCCTAGCAAGTCTAGCAAGTCCTAGCAATCCTAGCAAGTCCTCAATCCTAGCAAGTCCTAGCAAGCCTAGCATCTAGCAATCCTAGCAATCCTACAGTCTAGCAATCCTAGCAAGTCCTTAGCAAGTCCTAGCAATCCTAGCAACCTAGCAAGCCTACAATCCTAAGCAAGTCCTAGCAAGCCTAGCAAGTCCTACGAGTCGATGAAGTCTGAACCCGCACAGGGCTCAGGCCACCGACAGCCGATAGGCTAACGATAGTTTGAATTAACATTCTCTTCCCTCTCCCCTCTCCCGGAAGTCCACGGAGGTGGCCTACCTATCTAGCACATGATACGCGTACGAAAGTGGTTTCGAGTTATAGACTACTTACTACCTGGAGATCTTTATCTCTGATCTAGACTATCTACTAACTTGGTAAACCGTAGATGAACCTTGCATCAGTCAATCAGTATGCTATTGATGATAAGAGGAGGTGTAAGCCTTTTATCAACTTGTCGCCAAACTGCACATACCTTTAGTGAAATGCTTCTTATCGGCACTGTCGTAAATGTTTCGGTTATACCATTCCAATTTTAGTAAGTAGGGTATTTCAAAGTGTAGGTAGACTGATTACACATACTAATTATGAAAAAAACACTTGTGCACGAACTAATCTTCTGGTGACTAAAACTCATTCGAAGATATATTTTATGCAACATATGGATGCATTCTCTGAGCAGCCTCGACTGTGCTGCACATCACTCTAACGAACGTCGTACTACGTCAAAGCTGTTCTCCCCCCTCCCGTGAGCCGTGACGAAGTCACCGCACTCCACTCTTGAACCACATCGAGGAGGCGCTGACGGTCGCGCCGCACCTCTGCATGGCACCGCCTTCATCAGGCGGACTAACCGCTCTTCACCTCATCTCCGCCGTTTACAGCAGACAGTAGAGGCCCTTGGCGTGCAGCATGTTGATCACCATCGCCCAGACGATGCCGATCCAGCCGAACGTCGCGCCCCAGTAGCCCACCAGCGCCACCGTCAGCATCTGCTGCGTCGGGTAGTTGTGGTTGTAGTTGGAGTCTCGCGAGCCCAGGCCGTCCGAGCACTTCCGGTACTGGTACTTGTCCAGGTTGGCGTTGTTGCCCAGAATAGCCAGACAGGTGCGCGTGAAGCCGTCGGTGAGCATGCACACGATGATGAGCTGGAACACGCCGAAGACGAGCGCGCCGCCGGTGAAGACGCGCCACCATGTGCTGGAGGCGGCGGTCTCCCGACCGCGCAGGATGTAGTAGAGGGTGAGCAGCAGGACGGCGCCCAGGATCGGCAGGATGGTGCCGTACGCGACGAACGAGCACGTGCCGATGCTGCTGCCCCAGGTGTCGCCGATGGTCTGGTACTGGGTGAGCGAGGCGTACAGCATGCACTGGCCCTCTGTGCCTTCACTGGTGGCCCAGTCTGCGGGGAGAGAGATACTGGGTCGAGCGAGGCCCCCCCAAGACCCAGGATAGCATGCACTGCGCCTCTGTGCCCCTACACCTCACTAGTGGCCCAGAAGTTCGGCGAGGGAGAGAGATACTGCCGTCAGCAGGCGTACAGCAGGCCCCTCTGTGCAACTTCACAATGGTGGCCCAGTCTGCGGAAGGAGAGAGAGCATACTGCGTAACACGCGCACGGCGTACAGCATGGCGGGACAATGGCCCCCTCTGTGCCTTCACTTGGTGCCCAGTCTGCGGGGAGAGAGATACTGGGTCAGCGAGGCGTACAGCATGCACTGGCCCTCTGTGCCTTCACTAGTGGCCCAGTCTGCGGGGAGAGAGAGAGGCGACATTGAATGATCTGAAGCGGTGATGTCCACTTCAGGATGCGTTCCGGAATGAGTAACACCGAGGGCAACAAACGCGGGATCAGATTGTGACGTTTTGCATTGGATTTTTGCTTCAAGTAATTTAAATGTTAAAAGGAATACAGATGGAAAATGTCTATTGCTTCTTCCTAAATGGGTGATTAAAGTTTCTTTTGTCGCCCATGTCGAACGTAAACTACGCGATGTCGAGCATGCTCCATCTGTATGTGATGGAAGCGCAAAGTTCGATCCTGACGTTAAATGCATGCAGCATGATGAATGAACAGAAGAAGCAAGCGATCTACCGACGTCAGTACAAATAGTACACTCTGCAGATAGGTACTTGAATGTTCAAGATTGTAAGATAATGCATACAATGTTCAGCTTCTTCCACATCTTCATCTATGCGTCACTTCCCGTCTCACCTTTCGTGGTCATTGCCATCGGGATCATGCCCATGGCGGTCAAGATGATGACGAGGGTAAGCAGCAGCGGAGCGACGAAGGAGGAGAAAGTGACCTCCTCATCGCGTGCTTCCGACCAGCCGGCCGTAGTGGGCTGGTACGCCCCCTTGTATGACGACATCTGGCGGCAGGCAGAGGAAACAGGAGGTCAGGAGAGGCACAGCAAGATGAGGCAGGGTCAGGGGAGGAAGAAGACTGGTATACTCTACTGTACGACGACATCTGGCGGCACCCATAAAACAAAGTGTTAGAGAGAGCAGGGGGCTTGGCATGTTAAGAAGAGGTAGGTAGGATCAGGGCCAGGCATTGGTGTGCTGGACGCTGGTATGCTCCCTTGTACGACATATATCGACAGACACAGAAAACTGGGTCAGAAGAGGCGACGGCGGAGGAGGCAGTTGAGGCGAAAGGCAGGGTCGCGGGAGGGAAGAGGTGGGGTCGGAGGAGACCGGACCAAGGAAGAGGCGAGGTAGGGTTATAGATGAACTGTGCATGTGGATTTAGACGACCAAAAATGAATATTTATGTACAAAAATAGCTGGATTCAGGCCGAAGCACTTGGGTTATCGGTACTGCTTGGTTTGACCTCGCGAATAGGTACCCCGGTAAATTGAGTCGGCCGTTGTCACCCTTACTCGAACCTCCTTTGATCGCCACCACGAGTTCGTTATATCTGTGTTTCCGGCGAGATGGTGGGCTCGTTTCGCAATTCGTCACGACCGGCTGTGCTCGTCCAGCTCTGTGCAGCATTCAATTCCCTGGGTAAAACACATCACTTTCTGGTGATTCGAAGCAAAACGGCGGCCGCATCTACTGTCCCTGCTCCCACCTAGACAATTGAAAAGGCACTCCAATCATGCACAAATATATGAATTTGTATTTGCCTGCCCCTCGCCGAAGGCTGGTTTGTAGGAGTGTTGGCTGTCTTGGAAACGTTTAATTTCTTGCACCGGCATAGGCGTAGGAACGCGGGGGGCCGTGGGGGCCATGGCCCCCCACTTTTTGTCCATTTTGTTGTGCTAAAATCAACAATTTTACTTTGTTATAAAAAATAAAAAAGCGCAACAGATCCGCGAAGCACGAAAGGAGCTCAAAACTGCATAGAAATCCCTGTGGTTTAGGGGGATCGAGTTGCCTCAAGACGAGATTGAAGTTTCGCTGGCCCCCTCACTTTTTGTCACGTTCCTACGCTTCTGCTTGCACGCAACCTCATCTGTTGCATTCTATGATAATATCATATGTATCATATCATAATATATCATATTATATAATAATATCGTGCATTGTAGGACGGCAAGTTGTCGAGTTCATGATCGTTAGTCCGTTGTTCGGGAGTACGGAATTCCGTTCCGCTGACGGAATTCCGTTCCGTTGACCCGTTCCGTTGATGGAATTCCGTGCCATTGATATCGATGAATCGAACTGGACTGGAAATACAATGCAACGCAGATGAGGGGACACCGTGTGGATATTGAGGTTATGCGTGTCCGCAATGCTTTAACAATGTGGGAATAATGTGGAAAGCAGTATCTTGTTTTAATTCTCTTGGCTGGTCTCACCAAGCACCGTTGTTTTCACTTGAGGTCTTCTACAGAAGACAGTTGATTGAGTGTAAATGTTGATTGTAGACGATCAACACTCGCGCTCGTTGGATCGTTGGATATGGTATCGAATCAAATACATTAATGCCCATCGAATACATTTGGGGTAAATAAATTTGGGTGTTTTTTCGGGTAAAAATATTGCAAAATGTCCTCACGACAAATTATGAAAACTCATCTGATTTTGCTCCGTTTATGTTTAATGCAATTTTAAGGCAAAATTTCAACGGGCAAAGATGCTTAGATTGTTTGTTATATCAGGAAATGTGTCAATTTTTGCCTCCGATTTCTTTTCTTCGGGGGGGGGGGCATGTACGAATTTTCCCCCCTGAAATCCGCTAGTGGTGTGAGCGAAAGTATCGAAGGCTCCTTGTGTCCGCACCTTGTAAGCAGGGGCGTAGAACTCTTTTGAAGTTGGGGGGGGAGGGGAAACGAACATTTTTGAAGACGATTCTTGCCATGCAAACGTTTCTAGGCGTAATGTTTAATCCCGAAATTTGGGGGGGGGGGGCAGTTGCCTGCCCTCCCGGCTCCAACGCCTATGCTTGTAAGACATGCATCCCGAAAAATATGACGAAAGACTTTTGCTCGGAAAAAAGGGACGGGCACTGTTACGTGGGATGCACAAATTGGCCACTGAGTAATATTGGCTGTGTCGGTACCAGGGTACCTACATGACCAATGTGATCTAGGCATTTACTCCCTATTAAATGAGTAAATTTCGGTGCCTACGAATGTTTGAAAACCTAGCTCTGTCCACTAGCCCAGCTATTCAAGGAGATCATTACAAATTTCCATCCACCTCCGATTGCCACAAATAGTACTTTTTGACAATTGCATGCACCATATTTGTCAAACGTAGCCTCTGACCGGGACTGGGTACCGGCACAGCTCGGCCAACTTCGAGTCTGTGATGTGACCGTCAGAGTCCACGGCGCGGTCGCCGCAGGCCGGCTGGCCGGTCAAGATCAGGTCATGACCGGCGGCGGCCGCGCTGTGGCCTCTGACGTCACATCGTGTACAGACTCAAAGTTATCCGAGCCGGGCCGGCGCCCAGTCCCGGCCAGAGGCTACGGTTTGGAAAATATGGTGCATACAGTTGTCCAAAAGTACCATTTGTATAGCGATCGGAGCCCGGAGGTGGCTGGAAAATTTGCCACGATCTTCTTAAATAGCTGGGCTAGTGGACAGAGGTAGGGTTTTCAACATGCGTTGCACCGTTTGCCCGTGACTGGCCGAGAGCCCGCTCCGTAAGCCGGGTCGGCGGCGCGCAGTGCTCTGCTCGCGTGTCGCGAGGGGCGATTCTGCGCGTAAAGTGCAACTCGCAAGTGGGAGTGCACCTTAGTGCCGACACCGGGAGCGCTTGGCTTTGATGCAGCCGTGCAACCAACTGCACAATCTAATGGCTTTGAATTCTGTGATACCTTGACGTGCAGATATGACGAATCGGTAGACATGTCATTAGCATGCATATTCGCCATACCATAAGCGATAGCCCTGGCCAAACGAAAGGGGCGCGATTTCGGACAAAATGTCGATTACAAAAAATGCCCTCTACTGATTTTTGAAAAAATTGCATCGCTGGATTCAGCGTGAGCTCAGCTTTTGAATGGTGCATCTCCCATAGTTTGAGACCTTCTACCCCTTCTAACGAACTGTGTACGAGCCGTAGGTACCCGCCTTAAAATAATTATATATTTTTTTTCTAAACATTTCTTGTTTAAATCTATTCTTGCAGCAGGTTTGTAAAAAAAAATCAGGCATTACCTAGGTGTTTTTTTTTTTATCTGGGTGACTTCGCCCATAAATGGCTTATTCCGTCGGCCATCGTGGCAAATAATCAAGAACAATAAACAACTTCGACATATTTATTACAATAGGTGCCTACAAAATTACGCATAAATCACGAACGTGGTTTCGATCCTCGCTACGGCCACGCCAAATATTTTTCGTTGTCTAGACTAGTATATATCGTGCAAGCTGTTTAAGACTCTTTCACAGTGGATGCATGAATGTTACAAAATACGAATATGTAAAACAATGGAATTATTTAAGCCCAAATTATATGCCATCAGGATAGATTCTCTCCAGAATGTAAGCATGCGCAGACTACAATGCCCAAACTGTGTACCCTACGATTGACGGCAGTCTTCTTGTCCGATTCCCCTTTGTAACATACATGATCTGTCCTCGTACTGCATCCGGCCACTTCACTGCTCTTTAACCGATATGGTGCAATCGTACGTCATTGATGACGTCACGAACAGTGACTCATGGACACAAGACATGGACTAACTGATAAGTGAAACGACAAAAACAAAGTATCAACTGAATATTTAAACTTTCTCCCAAGCGAATAGGCTGCTTGGAAATGGAATGAGACTTTAATGATTGTTCCGAATCCACCGGTGAGGTTTTGGATGTGAGTACAGTAGTGTGGATAAGACTTGTGTGTGAGTGTGAAATCTATCGTGGAAATATGCAACAATGACGACGGCAATTAAAGTATATTTCTTTCACGAAGCTTTCGGTAAGTAACACGTTCACTGTGTTTGAGTGAGCACATTATTTCATTTAAGCACAGCGAAAAAGGTTCTAGTTAGTTGTTACCGAAAGCTTTGTGAAATAAATGAAATTGAATTACCGACGAAATGGTTCCATGTTTGTCACGACTGACCCACTATCGTGTAAAAGAGCGCATAATTGTTTATGCAATTTGTAATGTTTGTGAAAGTTAAATAGATCGCCTATCTCACTAAGCGCAAATGATAAATTTGGCGCCAATTTCCATTCCATAACATGGCTTTTGAAAATACTGCAGCCCGGAACATAGCTATTTTCTCACCATCAGGTGAAATGTCTATCATCCGATGAAGGGAATCATATCAGACGACTGTAATTTTAACATATATAATATTACAGTTTACTTCAAGTCAAGCAAGACTTCAGCTCGCTACTGCCTGCGGTGCAGCGAGCTCTATTTTTGTACTATGAACGTATTCAATCTTAGTGTCCTATAGGTAGTTCTGAACGCTGTCATCTCGTCTTTTCCGAACTGAACACACTTCCACCCACCTTCCGGCTGCTCCGATGTCCTGATGTCTCCTGACCCACTCCTGCTCTCTCAGAGAACCTCTCCTGTCCCGGTTCTGTTCTGTTCCTCTGCACACACCTCTTCCTCACGTTCAGCGGCACCCTCTGGCCGCCGCCGTTCCGTTACCGTCGCAGGGGGTGCTGATTCACGCTCCGGAACGTGCGACCGATAGGACCCGTATCAGCAGAGGCGGAACGCCTTACAGTTCCTGGGAAACAAAGGCACGCGACAACTGACTTCTGCCTAAAATCACGCCTGACGTATCCGCATGGAGTATAGTTACTCATGGATGTTCCGAAAATACGCTGCGGATGATTTGAGTGGCGTGAAAACTGCGGCGAAATGGGTGGGTCGGTTGGGTATTCAGCTCCGCCTCTGACTATCGCCTATGCACGGCGATAAGGTCTTTGTGATTACACACCAGTGGACAGAGAGCTGGTGGTCTTATCTAGCGTGGTTCAGGCGCGCCCGGAACATACCGTACAATCTCACATGCGTCACCGAGCTGCAGATTGCTTCAGAAAGGATCTGGCGCAGTTAGAACAGACTGCAGAGTCTGGTGTTTGCTTGTTTGTCTTTACAGAGGGATGCTAAGAAACAGTTCACGAACAGCACTTATCCATGCACTTATGGCATCGGCTGAACAAGTTAAATAAACAATACGTAATTCAAGAAGTTTTGTTAACAGTTGACCAGCAAAGGTTATCAATATTTATTTAATCGATAACACAAGTTCATATGAGCATCAATATTGTATTTAGATTGTTATCAGTCATTCATTCATTCGTATTAAAGGGTATGTTTCACCTTTGTCTTGGTTTTGATTTGAGATAACAATTGTCTTTGGCAGTTATTTAAAGGAGGTATACATTACTAAAACTATATGTCACTGATAACATACTAATAGCCGTTTTTACGATGGACTATTTTGCGCGAAATGTTTTAAAATGTTTTGGTAGTAGTCGTTTTCACAATTGACTAATTTGCAAGAAATGTTTTAACCCTCGCCCAACGGTCCCGTAGGGCGAGGAGGGTTAAAACATTTTTTTCCGCAAATTAGTTCATCGTGAAAACGGCTACTACTAAAACATTTTAAAACATTTTAAAATGTTTTTTAAACATTTTGCGCAAAATAATCCATCGTGTAAACGGCTACTATCACACATTCATAATACACATGCATGTGTATTGTGCAGTGTGCACTTTCCGGATCGAGAACCGTATTCGAGATTCGAGAATCGTAAACTTGACCTGAGCTTGACGTGAGCCTGAGCGTACTAAAACCATTTTCCCAAAGCTTAACCGTTTTTAAGTAATTCGATTTTGAATTTGCAAAAGCGGTCTATGCAAGTGCCGCCGCTGATTGGCTGACAGCCACTTCTTGAATTATTGGTCCTGGGAGAAAAATGACTTGTATTTCTCGAACCTTGGTTGGTTCACCTGCTGCGATTACGATAA
>VOPJ01012021.1:0-28436 GCA_014673585.1 Semibalanus balanoides
GGGGGGTGTCGAAACACCCCCCCGGCCCGAGGAAGGTGGCGCCGAGCACCGGCCCGGCGCGGGTTAAACTGCTGTGCCGGCCAATCCCAGCGGGACGCTTATTTTGGAACTAATAGTGCATACCATGACAGATCGACCCAAACAAATCTCGAAATAACACCCTTTGTCTCAGGTTTCAATAAAACGTTACCTTAGGGGTTATCTGAGCCGTAGATTTAAGCTGTGATATTTTCAGCCTCATCCGTCAAATGGTTTTTGAGTTATAGCCTCAGGCATAATTCGATTTTGCTTAAACCTTGAACTGAATTTGCAGCGGGCGATATCTCCCATCTTAAATATGGGAGTCTTATAAACCTCTCATAAGAATCATCATAAGCCATAGAATAATGTAATATTACCTACTTTTTTTGAAAATTGCAAAATTTGACATTTTCAAACGCGATTTGATTTAAAATCACGTTTTGTATAATGTGACCAGTGACCACTTGAAATTATGATGTTTGTCCTTACCAGGATTGACTTAAATGTGTGAGCCATCGAAAGTAAAAATATTGGAGACAAAATATTTCTGTAAATAAGTCTTCGATAGTAAAAATACTGGAGACAGAATATTTCAGTACATTTTGCATTTATATTTTTTTATTAGGAAAAATAATGGTCATCAGCACGTCTTTGGTGATAGCTTTGCACGTAAGTGTGTTAGAGTCTAGAGAGCTTTACTGAACAGCATTACATTTGCCTCGTCGAGCTGCATTTTATGATACATAACATGACCCATCCTGGTCGCTCCTTGACTTCAAGGTCACGCGACTTGAGGTCACCCGGTGCAGCTAATGTCAAATCGACCAAAACATAACACTCTGTTTCTCATAGTTCGATACAAATATGTTTTGGGGGTCATCTGGACCGTAGATTTACGCTGCTAAATTGTCTGCCCCGTCTGTTAGATGGTTTTTGAGTCTTAGGCATCTTTTCGATGTTGCGCACATCGCAGCCCTCGATTTTTCAGTGTGCGAAATCTCCTATTTAAACAATTTGAGTTATATAAACCTTTTTATCATAACAATCATAATCAGCCATAAATAAATGTGATATATTTTTCAAATGTTAAATTTTTTAAACGCGATTTTAAGTAAAATCATGTTTTTTTGTGGCATTGAGATCAAGGAGCTACCTGCAGGGGTTATATTAAGCATCATTCATTACAGCTCGAAGAGGCAAATATAATGCTGTACAGTTAGGCTCTCTAGCATTTTTAGGCGGAAAGTTATTTTCAAATATGTGACCATTATTTTTCCAAATTTAAAAATATTAATACAAGATTTGAAGAAAAAGTATATCTCCAATATTTTGACTATCGAAGGCTTATATATTAAAGTAAATGCTATCAAAGCAAAACACCATAATTTTGAGTGGCCACACTATACAACGCGATTTTACTTAAATTTTTGTTGTACAATCTCCAAATTTTGTATTAAAAAATGTTATACCACATAAATTTATGGTTTATAATGATTTGTATGACATATATGTTTAAATGACTCCCATAATATATATCGGAGATATCGCCCGCTAAAAATCGAAGAATTTAGCAAAATCGAATAATGCCTGAGGCTATAACTCGAATGCCATTTTACGGATAGGGCTGACAATTTCATAGCGTGAATCTACGACCCAGATAACCCACAAAACGCAGTTTAATAGAAATATGAGATGTAGGGTGTTATGGCTTGATCGATCTGTCATGGAATGCCCCAATTGTCCGTATCCAACCTACTTCACTTCATCATAGGGCATGTTCCCATATCACCTCTAGACTCCTCAAAGTTGCTCCAACTTGCTCCAGTTGTATTTTTTAACACAGAACAATTGCAGCTGGAGCAACTTAGAGGAGGTTAGGTGACTAGAGGTGCCACGGGAACAGGCCCATAAATCTCCCACGGTTCTGCCTGCTCAATGTCACGTGACTTGTTAGCTATCTCACTACCTCCAAGGCTCCCAGTTTCAGAGCCTTTTGTGCGGTCAGTATGTCGGTCAGGTGGGACGCCTCTGAAGGTCGGAGGCGCCTGGAGGCGGCCTGCTGGCAGCTGAGCAGGACCGGGCCAGCTCGGACACCGCGAGGTAACGGGGTTCTCCTGCGGCGACCGAGGCCAGTCAGTCAGTGCAGCCGTGTCCTCAGCCGTGGAGGCCTCGCGTGTGGCAGTGCTGACTCCGCGGCCGACCCGACTGGCCGGTTTTTGTTGCGTTGCGTGGCTGTGAACGGACGCTGGGAAACGGAGTCAGGTAGGAGTAACGGATGCCGGGAAACGGAGTCAGGTAGGAGCAACGGATGCCGGGAAACGAAGTCAGGTAGGAGCAACGGATGCCGGGAAGCGGAGTCAGGTAGGAGCAACGGATGCCAGGAAACGGAGTCAGGTGGGAGCAGCGGATGCCAGGAAACAGAGTCAGGTAGGAGCAGCTCTGGGAAGCTGCGCCTCAGTTGAGTGGCAGTGTATAAGGGCGGATCCAGGGGGGGGCAAAGGGGCCATGCCCCCCCCCCAAGGTCCTGAGACTATGTTTTGTCCCCCCCCAAACGGTCGGACGTACAGCTATAAAAATTGCTTTTGCAACAGTCAAAATACAGCCATCCACAGTGAAAACTCGAAAATTTCGCGCCGGCTTCGCGGCATGACCCAAATATCGCAATTGTATAATGATAAGAAATTTGAAAATGTGGAAAATGAATTAATGAAGTGTCTGGCAGTCTTCCTTTTGAAGTAGTACCTATTAGCTAGCCCCAGGGCTCACTCTCTTCATAAAATATTAACTTCAAGTGGGCTACATGTTAAGCTCGTCTACCGATTTCCGAAAAAGGTGACGCGAACGCAGAGACGCGGACATCGGCACCAGGAAGCTGATCCTGCGGTGTCCAAGTTGCTGGACGAAAATTCTGATAGTGGGACCAGGCCAGGACCATCTCCCCAAGCCATTTCGTCCCAGGCTCTCCCAGGTCCGCAGGCACCGTTTATGTGCGGAAAAGCCGTTCTGCCGCTTGCTGTTTTCAAACTATTTGCACTGTTACCAATTGTTTGTTGCAGTTCGATGCATATGTATACAGTTATTATTATCCCATATACCTACTTTAGTTATTAAGCACTTACAGACTGCCACCGGTCATCGTGATTTACTATCCGAACAATATATTTGTCAAAAAATACATTAATTTCAATATTTTGCATCATACCGAGATGTGCAACCAGACATAGGTGTTACCTGAGTCTGGTTTCAATATTAAATTTTCGTTTTCCACAACCTAAAATTAAACTTTTACGACGCTTCGCGGCGTCAGATCGGTGGCCATCGGCAAAACGAAGCCATCGCCATCGTCTTCGGTTCATGTAACGGTGAATTGAATGAACAGCATGTTTAGTTTTTTTTATTCTCTACAAGGTGAACCGTCTATGTTTATGGGTTTTATCAGGCAAACCCGTAAAAATTTCGCGCCGCTTCGCGGCGCTAAACAACAAATACCTATTTGAATATAAAGTCCACATTACAAAATGCTGCAAAGGCTTAAATGCACGCAAAAAAATGAAGTACATTTTTGCGTCATTTCAGCCCATCCCCGCACTCAAAAATTATTGGCGACGCCCTTGGGTACAGTTGACAATTGAAATAGTTTGGCTCTGGTACTGTAAGGCAATGTCAGAACAATACAAACTGCAAGCTGACATGAGGGGCCCTTTTTCGATATACAAAAAAGTCGAAAAAAAAACAAGGAAAAGATCAAATAAAGAAATTATAAGAAATCGTGTGGTTGCAAAATAAAGTGGACAAATCCGGGAAGAAATTTGAAATTGGGGGTAGGTAAGGTTCGCTAAAAACGGTTTGCCCCCCCCCCAACGGCCGGCTGGATCCGCCCTTGAGTGTATAACCCGGTGGTTTTGTCATGAGCCTGCCGTGTAGACGCAGTGACGTGGCTTACAGACTTGTATTGAGGTCATCCATGATCCACAAGTAGCTGTGGCTATTATTACCTCTCATTGTAAGTTAAAATACAGCAGGCAATGTTAGAACAAACACAATTACGAGGATAAAAGATCACACAGGTACCCCCCGTAGTAACGTCACGAGTAGGTTAGGGCGTAGGAGACACACATACAGGCAGGTCAACAACACGCCACACACGCACACACACAGCACACACACGCACACACACGCACACATCCACGTCATAACTTAGCGTAGATAGGAACACGCACTAAGCGCACTACGCACGCAACAGGCGTAGAGACGTATAAAGGTCAGACGCTAAGCAGTAGGTAGAGGTCAGGAACACGTACAACACACGGGTCAAGCACCATAGGAGTAGGGTCACGCACACACACGGCACACGAACGGCGTAGCGGACGAACAGGTTAGCGGAAGGACGAGCGTACACCTTCTAACAAGCACGATCAAATATTAAATAAACCCGGAAATAGTCGAGGTAGGGCTAGAGCCTCGCGGGGTAGAGTTAGGGTAAGTGACTGACTCAGCGGATGCAGTGGGCCGGTACCGGCACTGGTGAGGTCAGGAGTGATTGATGCAGGGTGATGCTAGCAGGTTAGATGAGAATGACTGCCGCGTAGATCAGTCTCGGTAGAGGTAGGCTAGGTTATACCGCAGCGTCAGGATCCAGTGGGTGAAGGAGATGCTTAGGGTCATAGGTAGGACCGGTCTATCTCGAAGTCCTAGGAGGGTGACCGGCGACGTCTAGGTTGCCAGTGAGTGGAGTGGACTGACCTGAGGCGTCGGTTAGAGCGTCGCCCAGCTAGCGGGTAAGTACGCAGAGTAATGAGAGGAAGGTATAGGCCTGGCGACGTATGCGGAAGTAAGTGCGTCAAATGAAGTAGCCGAACGAGTCTGGTAGCGCGGGTGCAGACCGGCCTCCGGCCCGAAACGGGCCCGTTCTGGGCAGAATGGCCCAGAACCGCTAGGGGAACTGAGCAGAATGGCCCAGAACCATTGAGCAGTATAATAAGTCAATGCCCAGAATGGGCCCATTTCGGGCCGGAGGCCGCGCCAGTCGGCCGGGCCAGAGTGTGAATTGCGTATGAGGCGTTACTTCAGACGGCGACAGAACAGTCCCACCAGCTCGCGTGGCAGATCGCGCTGCAGCTCAATGCTGCAGGCCCCGGCAGGCAAAACTTCGCCGCCCCATCTCCATCTGAGACCGAGGCAACACAGAGAGACAGCATGTGGTCCTGACGCGTCACGTCCTCGGTAGCGCGGGACTCTGCCACGGTGGACAGACACACAGCCAGCAGAAGAAATAGATCCTCAGAAAAGTTGGGGGTGGGGGAGCAACGCCCCTCCTCGAAAAAAAAGTTGGGAGCCGCTGCCCCCTGCCCCCGGTTCCAGCGTCCTTGCCCCACCCGCAGTTTAGGCAAACTTGCGGGTGGGGTTACTCTAAAGGTCCAAGCTTCTTTATCTGCTACGTATGTTTACGGCGAATTAATAACGTTGATGCATTTCAAACCCATTCGCTGATAGGCTTCAAATTGATAAATTGACCCATTGCCTAACCCTGTGTATTTGCTGCTTTTAAGCAAAAATCCGTTTTTAGCGTTTTGCGGTGAAAACAATTGGTTTTTGCTTAAAAACAGCCCATGGTCAAGGTAAAACAATGTGTTAATATATCAATTTGAAGCTCTTAGTAATGCGGTTTAAATGCACGAATGGTAGTTTTTTAATTCGCCGTAAGACATAAGCTAGAGGAGAAAACAACCCGGACCTTAGTGTGTACCATAGCAACTGCGGGCCCTGTACCTACAGTTAAAAACGGGCGACGCACGCCTCCCTGCCCACCCCCCCGCACGCGGTAAGTGAGTAGGGTCAACAAGCTAGTATAGTACGGGCGTAGGTGGACTGACGGTCCTGTAAATTTTACCCCACGCTCCACAACTTTTTTTAATTATTACGCATCAAGAAGAGTCATAAGGAGTAAAACAGAGAAAAACCTAGGGGTGATGCAGAGTCAGGCTAGTTTTGAAACGGGAGCTCATAGTGAATAATAAATTGCGTTCCCAACCAAAAGTAGAATGGTGATCTTTATTACAGAAAATAAGTCGCAGCCGGAGGATAGTCAGGTACCTGGAGAGCAACCGGACAGAGGCCCACTGGGCCGCCTCAATAGGGGCCTAGGGGGCCGCATTGTCGTAAGAGAGGTACGGGCCTGTGTACCCCGCGTTGTGTAGCTGCCTCTGGGCACCTTGCAGATATGGAATATATAATGTACAACATAATTGGACTTTCATTGTATTGTTTAGCATATTTTAAAGACACAACAAGAGGAACAGGGGCCACACGGGACCACCTCTGAGGGGCCCCACCAGACCGCAGCTCTGAAGCAGGAACGTAGCCATGTAAGTGGCATGTCCGGCCTCCCCTGGAGGTCAGGAAGCCACCTTCGGTGAGCGCAAAGCGCGCCAAAAAGGGGTCGACGAGGACTCCGCCAGCGCGGTAAACATGAGGACACTATCAAGAGAAGTTGGGAACCACGCTAAGCATGGTCTTTAGAGAGGTTTAAAGCACTTCAGAGGCCCTATAGGGCCACCAGTCCAAACAGGACCCTTTTCATCTGAATAGAAACCAGAGGAGAAGGAAGGCCCATGGAAGTCAAAGGGCCCCTGTTGAGGTCAGAGGGCCGGCTATACCAACAAAGGAGTGGACCTGGGCGATTTAAGGAAGGGGTCATGGACATGCCCGAATGAGCCTGTAACCAGCACAGATGGACCCTGGGCAGGTCAGAGGGGCTCCTGGAAAGATCGGAGGAACGCCTGAGCAGGTTAGGATGGGCCCCTGGGATGTCAGATTAAGGTGACCAGAAAGGATAGCAGGACCGTTAGAGGCAGTGTGGCTCCTAGATAACCGGTCTAAGGAGCCCTGTACAGAGGTTAGACCTGAGGGTCCCCTGATAGGTAGAAAGGTTGAGTGAGATTAAGGATAAGGACCCTATGTAGGTCAGAGGGCCCTTAAGAACACAGGAAACTAAATAGAGTCAAATGGTGGGTCAGAGGAGTGGGACCGCAAGCGTGAGAACAAGTAGTAGTGCTCATGAGATTGCTAGGCCTAGTTAGGATGCAGAGAGCGGAGGGCCGCTCAAGTGAGCACCAAGAGATATGGGTGAAGTCCTAATTGACGGTAGAGAGCGCTGTCCGAGTGTAGGAGAGAAGAGGGTTAAGAGAGGTCTCAGGCACTAAAGAGGCTTGTTTAGCGGAAGCCGGGGGTTCTTTATGAAGGCACCTCCGGACCCGGACGAAGTCCGTTAGTCGTTATAGCGTGACACTGGTCACTGTGAGGAGGTCTCTCACAGGTAGAGGGCCGCTTCAGAGGGGCCCCACGGGCCGCCTCAAGAGGGCCCCCACGAGGATGGGGTACAGTAACCGCAGAAGGGGGGCCCCACGGGTCAGCAGGCTCCATCAGAGGTCGAGGCCAAGCGGGCTCTCGCCTCAGATGGACGTGCAGCGGGGACCGTTGCCAATTTTCGAAAGAGGGGCTCCGGGATCGAGGGCCGCCTTACGTAGAGGGGCCCCGCATTTTAGCATAGAGGTGAGGACCGGGTCCGTGTGCCCCCTTGGTGAGTTATGCGCCTGGTTAGGAGAGTCAGTTGAACTTGGTAATGGGCTCATTTTATGTTTCCAATAACCTTGAATAATGATAATAATCGCCTAAATCAGTAACTATTTTTCTTGGAATATATCGTATGCTAAAACTTTCAAACTAAAACATTTCAAAACATCTTAAGATGTTTTAAAACATTTCGCGCAAAATAATCCATTGTGAAAACGGCTATTATCGTTCTACCACATGGGTCATTCAAATGTTTGACTCTCTATGAGAAACCTTTTAGCATGCATTTTCTCTTACAGCCACGAACTTGCTCCTGAAACTTCGGCCTTCCGGACATCATCATTCAAGTTAAGCTGTAGTATTCGCCGTCTGCCGTCCAATTCAAGATGGCGGCGGCAGCGGCCGCGTTCGGCACCGTCAATTTCGTCGTGATGGCGCTGTTCATTTTACAAAAAAAAAAGGGTGGGGGGGAGTAGGATGGGCGGGTGGAGGCCCACCACCGGGGGGCGGCGGGGGAGGGGCCCCCCAAATAACCACAGGTAGGTGACGATGGCGGGCGCGCTTATATAGCGCATCGTGCAATACCAGGTTATCTAGTGTATAAATATATATATTATATAGATATATATATATATATATAAATATAAATATAATATATATATATATAAAATATATTATATATATATATATATACCCCTATTGTGAGGGTGAGGGTATGAGTGGGATGGGATACAGCGAGTTTGAAGATGGTAATTTTTTTATTTCCAAGGTTTTCGCGGTGGGTTGCAATGGGGTTGGCGGTGTGAAAAGCTCGGAGGGTGGTCGGGTACGATTCTTGCCCAACACTTTATCGTTTTTCCACCGAGCACTTATCACGGCTCGTGGAAGGCTTGGCGGACGAAGGTTTGTGACCCCCCACACCCCCAAATCGCCTCGTCTTCCACTAACCCCTCCTCTGCCACCCCACTCCACACCCCTACCACCACCCCACACATACCCTATACTTAGCCATACTAGATTTAAGGGGGTACTTTTGATGTGTGTCCCTTTCGTAAATTTCAAGGGAGCACCGGTGCCCCGGTGCTCCGTGCCCTCCCGTTCCCGCCACCCTATGACTTGGGGAAGGTTTATATTTTTGGTGGGCATCAAAAAGCACAGAGGTTGCTCAAACAAACCGCACACTGTTTAAAAACATTGCCAAAACAATAAGTACCTAATGAAATATATAACTATCAATCATTTATATGATAATGAATTATACCAATCACGAGTAAAGCCACGAAGGGCAAAGCAAAATTTAAATACATTCGGCCTACTTTACTGCCACGACCGATTTCCTTGCCACTCACCTACAATCAAAATAGCCACAGAAACGTGGCCATGGTTTGATAGCGCCACACGCGAGCGACGCGCATGTCTCGAATTTTTTTTTTTCCCCGGGGGGCGGGGGGGGGGGTCTTCTACGGCATGCGAAGCCAGGACGCCCAGGGACTGCTCATCTCACGAGACATGCGCGTCGCTCCTGTGGCGCTATCAATCATGGCCACGTTTCTGTCGGCTATTTTGATTGTAGGTGAGTGGCAAAGAAACGTTCGTGGCAGTAAGTATGGCGATGTATTTAATTTGCTTTCCTTCGTGGCTTTACATCTATGGTATAATTCATTATCATATAATATTGTACAGTTAATATATTTTCATAGGTACCTATGTTTTTGGCAATGTTTTTAACAGTGTGCGGTTGTTTGAGCAACCTCTGTGCTATTTTGATGCCCACCAAAAAATATAAACCTTCCCAGTCATAGGTGGCGGAACGGGAGGGGCACCGGAGCACCGGGGCACCGTGCTCCCTTGAATTTACAAGGGGACACACATCAAAGTACCCCCTTAAATCTAGTATGGCTAAGGTATATGATTTTGGTTTAGTTATCAAATTATGGAAACACATTTGTTTAAAATCGTGAATGTTTACGAGCGTGATAATGCTCGTGGAAAAACGATAAATGTTGGCAGAATCGTAGAAATCGAGTTTTCAAGCAAATTGCAAAGGAAAACTTGAAAATAAAATAAATTACATCTTCTAAACTCGTGTATATATATATATATATTATTATATATATATATATATATATATATATTAATATATATATATATTTATATATATATATTTATATATAATATATATAATCTATATAATATATATATATATACACTAGATAACCTGTATTGCACGATGCGCAATAAGCGCCGCCCGCCATCGTCAACCTACCTCTACCATTACTTCTAACACCACCTCTACTACTACCTCTACTTCTACAAATACCTCTACCCTACCCCTACTCCTACCTCTACCCTACTTCTACCTCTACCCTACTTCTACCTCTACAATACTCCTACCTCTTAACCCTACGCCACTACTAACCATCTACCTACTCTTACCTCTTCCACTAATCCTACCTCTTACCGCTAACTCCCCTACCTCTACCTACTCACTTCCCTACTCTAAAACTACTCCTACCATCTACCTTACTCTAACCTCTAACCGCCTTACTCCTACCTCTACCCTACTCCCTACCTTACCCTAACTCTAACCTCTACCCTACTCCTACCTCTACCCTACTCCTACCTCTACCCTACTCCTACCTCTACCCTACTCCTACCTCTATCCTACTCCTACCTCTACCCTACTCCTACCTCTAACCTACTCCTACCTCTACCCTACTCCTACCTCTACCCTACTCCTACCTCTACCCTACTCCTACCTCTACCCCTACTCCTACCTCTACCCCTACCTCCTACCTCTACCCTACTCCTTAGCCTCTAAACCCCTACTCCTAACTCTAAACCCTACTCCTAACCTCTAAAAACCCTACTCCTATACCTCCCTAACCACTACTCCTACGCTCTAAGCCCTACTTCCTACCTCTACCGCTACTCCTAACCTCTACCCTACTCCTAACTCTACCTCTACTCCTACCTGCTACCCCTACTCCTACCTCTACCCTACTCCTACTTACCCATCTACTCCTACTCTACCCCTAACTCCTACCTCTAACCCTACTCCTAACCTCTACCCCCCCTAACTTCTACCTCTACCCCTAACTTCTACCTCTACAATACTCCTACCCTCTAAACCCACCTACTACCTCTACCCTACTCGTTGACCTCTACCCTAATCCTACCTCTACCCTACCTCCTACCATCTACCTACTCCTACCTCTACCCTATCTCCTAACCTCCTGACCCTAACTCTACCTCTACCGCCTACTCTACATCTACCCTACTCCTACCTCTACCTTACTCCTACCTCTACCCTACTCCTACCTCTACCCTACTCCTACCTCTACCCTACTCACTACTCTACCCTACTCCACCTCTACCCTACTCCTACCTTCTAACCTACTTGCCCTTACCTCTACCTACTCCTACCATCTAGCCCTACTCCTACCTCTTACCTATCTCCTACCTCTACGCCCTACTCCTACCTCTAACCCTACTGCCTAACCGCTCTCCGCTACTCCTACCTCTAACCTACTTCCTACCATCTCCTACTCCTAACCTCTACCCTACTCCTTACCTCTACCCTAACTCCACATACTCTTAAACCCCAACTCCTACCTCTACCCTACTCCTACCTCTACCTACTCCTACCTCTATACCCTAACTCCTACCTCTACCCTACTCCTACCTCTCTTACCCCTACTTCCTAACTCTACCCTACTCCTACCTCTACCCTAAGCTCCTACTCTAAACCCCCTAAACTCTACCCTACCCTAACTCCTACCTCTACGCCTACTTCCTACTCTACCCTCTCGCCTACCCTTACCCTACTTCCTCCTCTAATCTACCTACTCTATCTCTACCCCTACTCCTATCTCTAACCCTACTCCTACCTCTACGCCTACTGACCCTCCTCTACCTACTCCTATCCTCTAAACCCATACTCCTACCTCTAACCCTACTCCTACCTCTAACCCTCTACTCCTACTGCTACCCTACTCCTACCTCTACCCTACTCCTACCTCTACTACTCCTCTACCTCCTATACCCTACACCTACCTCTACCCTAACTCCTACCTCTACCCTACTCCTACCTCTAACCACTAACTCGCTTCCTCTACCCTATCTCCTTCCTCTAACCTAACTCCTAACCCTCTCCCCTACTCCTACCTCTACCCTACTCCTCCTCTACTCTACTCCCTCCTCTACCCACTCCTCTACCTCTGCCCTACTCCTAACCATATCTACCCTACTCCTAACCCTCTACCCCTACTCTAACCTCTGCCCTACTCCTACCTCTGCCCTACTCCTACTTTTCTCTACCCTACTCCTACCTTCTACCCCTAAACTTCCTACTTCTAACCCATCCTCCTACTCTACCCTATCCAGCTTCTACCCCTACTCCCTAACCTCTACCCTACTCCTACCTATACCCTACTTCTAACCTCCTACTACCCCCTAACTCCTAAAAACTCTAACCCCCCTACTCCCTACCTCTAACCCTCTCCCTACTCCCTAACCTCTAAACCCCTACTCCTAGAACCTCTTACCTACTCCTACCTCTACCCTAACTCCTACCTCTTAAAAACCCTACTTCCCTACCATGCTGAGCATCGATAGTCCGTTCTAAACCTCGTACTCCTCCTCAACCTCCTAGATCCCCACTACTCCTTAACCTCTAATTCCTCTACTACCCCGCCCCCCACTGACTCTTCTAACCTCTACCCCTATCCACCCCCCACCTCTACCCCTCTCCTACCTCTAGCCCCAACCCCTACTCCTACTCTACCCCTACTCCTACCTCTACCCTACTCCTACCTCTACCCTACTCCTACCTCTACCCTACTCCTACCTGAACCCTTCTCCTACAACTACCCTACTCCTTCCTCTACTCCTCCTATGTGTATCCTGATCACGTATCTTGTTCCCATTCCAATCACGTCTTTTATCCCATTCCGTTCGCAATCTCTAAACACTTGTGCTGTTTAAATAGCTAAAATATTTCTTCCGGCTTTAGCGAAATCTCACCGAGAGAGGTGCAAAGCTATACATGGTCTCGCGTTTATGATTGAATCAGTGTTGAAGTCTTGGCCAATATTGAGCTATGGCATTTAATTCGACGACAAAATTTATTATTGTTATCGTCAGCAGCCACTCACGTTTGCTTTTGTCACAAGTTAGCCATTACCCAGAAGCGAAATATTTGGGTTGGATATTGATCAGCAAAGACGGTGCTATACGGTTGTGTAAGTTTGCCTCTTAAAGGGACTGTCCCACCTTTTCAAAAGTTCTCAAATGTACGCCGCATGTGGTGCTAAATATTAAGTAATTGCCTGCGAACACGATTATGACATTTGTTTTCTCACTAACAAGTCTTAATTTAATAAAAAATAACGTTTTAAATTGTTTGGGCTGATGACGTCATATGAAGGATTTTTGGGAAATAGAGAAAAACCTTCACGCTGGACTATATGTTATGACTAGTGTATGCTCTATGTTTACAGCCAATGTAAAACAAGTCGACTTCACAAAACATTGGGTAAAGAGAGCTGACGACTCGATTAAGGGACCCTAATGCTAATAACACTATGGGTTCTTTATTGAGATGTCAAAAACCAAACTCAATTTCCTTTTTGTGATTCGACCTCGGTGGGTTGTTTTTAAACGTTATACCATACCATAATTTCAATGCCAAGCACGGAAAATGGCTATCTCAACTCAAATATAATGTTAAGGTGGGACAGTCCCTTTAAATTCGTTGTAGTTTTGGGTGTTGCGGCGGTGTTAAGGATAACAATGTCGAAAAATGACGAATTTCACCTTGGACGTCTCAATATCAGTCGTACAGCTTTGTGTAACGCGTATAATTTGAAGAAGATACATGCGCCTGCAAAGTGGTGTCGGTTTCAGCTTCCTGTGACCAGCGGTTGCCGAGCACCGACACAAAACCTGAAAAGGACGATTTCAGCACAAAAGTGGTCACAACTTTGCACGTGGCACGCGCTCCGCTCTGAACGACATTTGATAAGCCAGGCCAATCGATTGTCTATCACACGGTGCTGCTCGCATGCCGCTGTGNCGCCACTTTGATTGCTTAAGCCAACTCGATGATAAGGTTATGTGAGGTCAAGACAGGGAAACTTTAATTTAATCTGGAAATTTGAGAGGGCCGTCTTTTGATGACAATTGCAATGTCTTAGAATGTTTTTAGGCCTCAAAACGTTAGTTACTGCACGTCAGGACGCATACAAATCGATAAACAAAAGCCAAAATGTTAAGCAACAATGAAACCGCTTCCTGAGTGACCTGACATGAAGCCTGGACGTGAACCTGAAGTGATTTCATGATCAACGGCTATCAAACGGCCTATCAACGGCCAAAATCTGACCATCATGACCATCTTGAATTCAACTGTTGGCAATAAAACGGCTGCAGCGCAAAAGCACCTTATAGCGCCCAGTCTACCTTTCAGATTATGACGTTATTACTCTGTGAGCTGAACTGACCTTAAGCTGATTTTGCTATCAAAACGTGAGCAATTGATTTCTCTTCCGATTTATCGCAGCTGGGCAATTGCCGGTTGAAGGCGTGGCCGTCATAAATTAAATTCCGCAAGCTTAATCGGCTTATAGTCTCAACTGTGCGTCAGGAACGTAGGCAAGGGGGTAGGGGTACGGGGGCAAACAATGCCCTGAGCAAAATCAATTCACATTATATAAAATGGGATTATATGAGGATCCGACCCCCCCCCCGCCCCGGTAAGCAGTAATAAAGCTGAGGACAATTTTTTTCGACGTGGCCCCCCCTGACAAAAATCCTGGTTACGTGCTGGGGGCTGTGCGGTGGCCCAGTGGGCCCCTTGAAACAGGGAGGCCCCTGAAATTGGGAGGCCCCCTGGGTGGCTGGCCCCCCCACTTTTTATGACGTTCCTACGCCTATGTCCCGGGACACAGGATACAGAGATCCAAATATCAGCTGGATCCCGGATCCGGGCACGTCTGTTGATAAGCAATGCAGGCTTCGATATCCTAACAGGTGGCGGCCCGTCTATACGGACAGAGTTCCTCCGGCCGGTATATCGAGCGGTCAGTTCTCCTGAACAGCGGCCTGCACAGTGCAGACCGTTTGAGTTGAGCAAGTCCATCCATGGAGTGGCCTTTCACGAGATTTAAAGGGCAATAAGCATTTATGTTCCGTGTAATAAGCTACCGCCTTTAAACGATGCGGTAAACCAGTGTTTTCCCTTTCACAGCCATTGAACCCCAAACTTCGGTCACATCTCGCTAGTTATGGACCATTACAACAACCATTGACTAACCGTTCAGCACTAGGAGAACAACAGAAGAGTATCCAGCTCGTCATCGCCACGTGCTTTGACGATCCCGCGGCGCGGTGGGAGGCGGCATCTGCTGCCCCCCGCTGGATGACGCTCCCGTCACCGCGGGATGACGCACGTCAGAGAGAAACCTTCAGCTACGAAAGTGACGCGCGCGCGCCAAAACCGGCGCGTCACGGCCGTGACGTCAGACACGTGTCTCTCCGTCTGGAGCGGGTGACGGTGAGCGGGGCAGCTGCTCCCACGGCGGCAGGTCGGACGAGCTTTCAGTCGTCGACGGGTGGCGGTAAGGTGTGTTTTAAACGGTGGCGGAAGAGAGCTAAGGTGAACTGTTGATGTATTGTAATGTTGCGACCGCAGGTGCAGCGCTTCCAGCGGATTTGTCGAGCGCTGCTAAAGTGGTGCTGATCACAAGCTGCTAAAATGTTGGTGACAAATGTCCCAAAGCTGTTGTTTAGCAGCATCACAATAGTCTGTACTCTGTACCACCAGAGTCAGAGAGGGCGGAATAGACGAAGGACAGGCTGTTTGAAACACCTCGCTTCAGTAAGCCGATGTTTGACATGTTATCTTATGCCGTGACGACTCGTGATTGGCCACAACTATGATCACTGATCACTGATCACTGATCACTGATCATGTCGCCAGGCAATCATCGAATGTTTGTCTTCTGATATATCGGAAACCGTGTCAAACTGAACTGATACAATTTCACAAAGCTGTGCTCTGCCATTGGGTTAATACTGATCTCACCACCCCAGAGTACAGTACCAATTACAGTCGGTTTCGTGCGCAGTTGCCACCAAACAGCGGAAGGGGAAAACGTCTCTCTTCTCCTTGCACTGCGTTGGGGTGTACTGCAGCGGCGGCCGCGGGGAGGGACGGGCCGGAACAGGGACAGATAAAGGGACCATCAGACACCGTACCGCTGTCACTCAGACCGGAAACGGCCGGATACCGCCCACGGAATGAGTTCGACCGTCACGATCATACGACACAGCGCCACTGTCCGGCGGCGTGGCACTGACCACAGGCTCAGGCAAGGACGCAGGAACCGAGGGGGGCAGCGACCCCCCCCCCAAACTTTTTTTTTTCGAAGAGGGGTGTCGCCCCCCAACTTTTCTGAGGATCTATTTCTTCTGTTTACAGTTTTATGATTAATAAAAATGTAATCACGTCATCGAAATGTAATCACGTCAATGTGGAAGATATATTCATGATTAAATGCTTGAAATTTATAGGTGGGGATCTAATTATGATTGTCTAGTCGATTTTAAGGCTGTTTGTTTAGCCATTTTAAGGATAGTTAAACTGAATTGGTGAAAACTCAGAAAATTGGGTTAGGATATTGCCAGCATCGTAGACGTCAACACATTTGCTCCAAACGATCCAAACCCACATGGCAACTTTAATTACGTCATCAATTTTAGAGTTTTACACTTCGTGATTACAGTTACGATTGCAATGACGATGCTGATTTTTGCCATCTATGCATATTTGTTTCTCTATTTTTTAAACAACTTCACACACAAACAGTGTCAATTTAAAAGATTTTTTTTTTTTTTTTTGGGGGGAGGGGGACGTAAAAATATAAAAGTTTCGCAAATCTGATATAGCCATTTTAACGAATATGGCATTTCCTTTTTCACGTTGTCTGCTGGACACTGACTTGAACACTCGATTTTTCACGATTTTCAATTATATATGTTGTTTTTCCAGGAGGATTATCACGCCCGTAAATATTCACAACATTATACAAATTTGTTTCCATAAATATGATAAGAAGACCTAAATCTGTAACCTAAGCCATAACAAAATTAAGAGTAGCTCTTTTATATGGGTGCCCACTTAAAAATTTACAGGGGCACGCGTGCCCCTTTGAACGGGGGCAGGCACCGGGGCACCGCGGTGCCCCGTTGCCCGCCCCGTTCCGCCGCCTATGATTCGGAGGATACGCAAGATAGCCCAATTCCTTCTGGATCATGTTATCATCGGCCAGGGACGCAGGAAGTATGTTCAAGTTGGAAGGGGGGGGCAGGATTTTAGCCTGACAATGAGTACTCAGCCGGAAATCCTGCCTCACTTCAGAATTCTGCCCATTTGAACTAACTAGTCACTTTGGTTGCGGTTATCTACCTTTACGCCATAGCTCGTCCACTTCAGGTATTTTGATACATTAATTTGACTGACAATAGGCTCGGCTATCATACTGGCTATAACCGGATTTGTAAATTATGATGACAAATAGAAATTTCAGTTTTTGTTTCTTCATATTTTCGAAATTGTCAGATGCTAAAACATGAATTATATCATAGAAGCATTCAGATTAAACGAAATATGACGAAACTTTACGAGATTTGAGTGTGCAAAATTTTAAAGTTGATAATCCAGTCAAAAACTGACTGAGCAATTAATGACCTCCCCAAAGACCAAGACAAATCGACCTCTTTCGACGGCATTACCTACCGTGGATATAAAATGCAATTTGCGTTTTTGCTTTATACTTTGAGTTATTTGAAACTAAAATATCGCTTTAATTTTTTCACGCTCTATAGACGCAAAAAATAGGCCAATAAACATAAAGTACGGCTAATGAGCCGTAATCAGCAGTTTGACCTCGCGTGACCTCGGATGACTTTGACCTGATTAGATCATCCATCATCTGAGTCCTTAGCTTTAATATTATGCCAAGTCTAAGATGATGCTTACAAAGTGTCGGATACATGAATAATAAGGTAAGGTACCGATTTTTTTGGCTGTTTATGCGTTTTACCCGGCGGTGCCGGGGAAAAGGGAACACCATTTCAAAAGCTCGTAAAAAAGTATTTGCAATTCTATTGTGTGTTTCATTTCTTTAACATGTCAATATTTAGGTCATCAAAGGTCAGATTTTCCACTTTCAGGGCTTTGCTCCAGAATCCCCAAAATATCTCGCGAACTATTATAGCTTTAGGAACAAACGGAAAGCGATTGAAAGCTCTTGAAAGATGCAATAGCCAACGTATCCTTCAATTTTATTTCTGGTCAAAAGTTTAGACTCCTGAGACCATCAAAGGTCAAAATACTATTTTTGCCAAATAAGTTGTTTTACTAGTATCTTCTTACCTAATAAAGATAAGGCAATGATTTTGACGCCATCGTGTAGGTCGGCTCAACAAGGCGTTTTAAATCGTATTCACGAGACCAGGTTAGGTCAAATTATAAATTTGAACCTCAGCGTCAAGGTCTAGTGGTAACCCAAATAGGTCATGTTGGCAAGTTGGGAGACGTGTCTCGTCTGACACGTCTCCTCCATATACCGATTTGTTGACTGTACATATTTGGTGGCGGTTTACTTCTTTATACTGGATTTTACGAGAGTTAAATGACAGAGCAGTTGTTGGTTTACTCGGATGACCTCGCTGACCCTGTAAAGGTCATTTAACCAATTGGCACCTGGGTCTTCAGGAATGGCAGATGATACATGATCCAGAAGGAATTGGGTGCTATCTTGCGTATCCTCAGTACCTATCAAGGCGGCGGAACGGGGTGGGCACCAGGCACCGTGCCCCTTTTATTTTTTAAGGGGGCACCCATATAAAGACACCCCTTAATTTGCTATTGGTCTTAGGTTACAGATTTAGGTATTGTTATTCAAATTTATGAAACACATTTGTATAATATCGGGATATTTACGGGCGTGATAATATCTCCGTGGAAAAAAATGGAAATGTGGAAAATCGAGGCATTCAAGTAAAGTGGCCAGTTAGAAAACGTGGAAAAGGAAAGGAAATATCATTTTCGTTAAAATGGCTTTATCAGATTTGGTGAAACTTTGAGGTTTTAAGCCCCCAAATTCAAAACTGTGCTTTCTGTTCAATTGACACAATTTGCTGTGTGAAGATATTTTATTTAAAAAAAATGAGAAACAAATATGCATAGGTGGGCAAAAATCAGCATCGTCATTGCCAATTCGTAACTGAATCACGACAGTGTAAACTTTAAAAATTGCTGACGTCATTAAAGTTTCCATATGGGTTTGGATCGCTTTGACTAATGTGTTTGACGTCTGTGCTGGTAATATCCTAACAAATTTTAATGAGTTTTTCACCAATTCAGTTCAACTATCCTAAAATGGCTAAACACCTCAAATTTGGACTAGAAAGCAATCATAACTAGATCCTACCTATAAATTTCAAGTATTAAACAATGAACAAATAACTTTTTATCTCAACATGGATGTTGATTACTTTTCAACGGATTTTATTAATCAGAAAACTGTAAACAGAAAGAAAAAGATCATTAATTAAAAGTTTGGGGGGGGGGCTGACGCCCCTCCTCGAAAAAAGTTGGGGGGGCGCTGCCCCCCCCGGCCCCCCGGTTCCTGCGTCTTTGTCATCGGCCATTCCTGAAGACCCAGGTGCAATTTGTGTTAAGTGATCTATACATCGTCACTGGTCAGCGGAGGTCATCCGAGGTCACCAACAATGTTTGTCATTAAGTTTGCGGTCGGCGTTGGCGGTATTTGGTGTTTGCGGGCGGCGTTTGTGGGCGGCGTTTGCGGGCGGGGTTTGCGGGCGAAGCTTGCGGGCGACGTTTGCGGGCGGGGTTTGCGGTCGGCGTTTGCGGGCGGCGTTTGCGGGCGGCGTTCGCGGGCGGCGTTTGCGGGCGGAGTTTGCGGTCGGCGTTGGCGGTATTTGGTGTTTGCGGGTGGCGTTTGCGGTCGGCGTTGACGGTATTTGATGTTTGTGGGCGGCGTTTGAGAGCGGCGTTTGCGGGTGGCGTTTGCGGCTGGCGTTTGCGGGCGGCGTTTGCGGGCGGCGTTGGCAGGCGGCGTTGGCGGTATGAGGCGTTTGAGAGCGGAGTTTGCAGTCGGTGCTGTCGGTATTTAGTGTTTGCGGGCGGCGTTTGTGGGCGGCGGCGTTTGCGGTTGGCGTTCGCGGGCGGCGTTTGCGGGCTGAGTTGGCGGGTAACAGAAAAAAAACTTCGGTCCGGCGATGCGCCAAAGCATTGCCCCGTGCATAACTCTCGATAAAATCCAGTTAAAAAAGAGAAACCGCCACCAATGTGTAAAAGTAAAAAAACAAAATATATGGGAGACGTGTCTCGACAAGACACGTCTCCCAATTTGCAACATGACCTATTTGGGTTACCATTAGACCTTGACCTGAGGCAAAATTTTTAAGTTGACCTAATCTGGTAATCGTGAATACGATTTAAAGCGCCTTGTTGAGCCGACCAACAAGATGGCGTCAAAATTATTGCCATATCTTTATTAGGCAAAAATATACTAGTGAAAAAACTGATTTGGCAAAAATAGTATTTTGACCTTTGATGGTCTCAGGAGCCTAAACTAATAATGTGAAATATCAGACATGATAGTTTTATTCGGAATCAATGACAATCCAAACAAATACCTAAAAACAGACGTTTCGACAACAGAGTTCTTCGTCAGTGTGATAAATGAAAATAAATATTTAAATTCTAAACATAATGAAGACGAGCAATCACATCCAGGTAAAACAGGAGAAACACGTATTCAAAGTAGGTGCCGTGAGAAAAGGCGTGTTTCTCACAAGGCGTGTTTCTCACGGCACCTACTTTGAATACGTGTTTCTCCTGTTTTACCTGGATGTGATTGCTCGTTTCATTATGTTTAGAATTAAATATTTATCATTTATCACACTGACGAAGACACTCTGTTGTCGAAAACGTCTTGTTTTAGTATTTGTTGGATTGTCTATTGATCGAATAAAACTAAACCTAATAACTATTGACTGAAATAAAAATTGAGGACACGTTTGGCGATTGCATTTTTCAAGATCTTCAATCGCTTCCGTTTGTTCCTAGTGCTATCATCAGTTGCGATACTATTTTTGGGGATTCCTGGAGCAAAGCCCTGAAGACCTCCGTGACTCACATTGACATGTTAAAGAAATGACCGCAATAGTTTCAATACTTTTTGACGAGCTTTTTGAATGGTGTTCCCTTCCCCGGCAGCGGCGAAGGTGGCGCCGAGCACCGGCACGGCGCGGGTGAAACGCATAAGCAGTAAAAAACGGACTATGATTCATGATCCGACTTGTAAGTATCATTCTTAGACTTGTATAAGTATCAGGCTAAGACTCAGATGATGGATGATCTTAAAACAGGTCAAATCCGAGTCCCGAGGTCACGTGAAGTCAAACTACTGATTACGGTCATTAGGCGTTGTACTACATGTTAATCGGTTATTTTTTGCGTCTAGAGCGTCAAGCGATATTAGTTTCAAATAACTCAAAGTATTAGGCAAAAACGCAAATGCATTTTATATCCACGGTAGATAATGCCGTCAAAAGTGGTCGATTTTGGTTTTTGGAAGGTCATAATTGTCAGTCAGTTTAAAGGGACTGTCCCACCTTCAAAAAATGTGTCAAATGTACGTCGTTTGTGGTGCAAAATATGAAGTGAATGCTGCTGACACGATTATACATTTGTTCTCACGAACAGTGCTCAATTTCAAAGAAATCAGTTTAAGCATTAGGGCTGATGACGTCATATGAAGGAATTTTGGGGGAAAAAAGAAAACCTTCACGCTGTTATAAGTAGGATAGTGTATGCGCTAATGTAATGGCCAAAAGGTAAAACACAGTCGACTGTAATCAACATTTAGCAAAAGAGAACTACAACATCGGCTCACGGCCACATTCAAATCATTGGGGCTGGCGAATGTTACAGATTGCAAAATCAAACTCGAATTTCTTTGTGATTCGAGCTCGAGTTGTTGTTTTAACTTATACATGAATAATTTAAATGCCAAGCACGCAAAATGGCTATCTCAACTCAAATCTTATGTTAAGGTCATAATTGTCAGTCAGTTTTAATGGTATCAACTTCAAATTTTGCACAACGTCAAATTCTCGTTAAAGTTTCCGTCATATTTCGTTATCTGACACGTTTCTATGATATATATATTCAAGTTTTAGCATCTGACAAATTTCGAAAAATATGGAAAAAATCACGAAATTTCATAATTTTTCATCATCAAATTTAACAACATCCAGGCATAGCCAGTATAATAGCCGAGTCTATTGTCAAGTCAAATTTAAGATATCACAAATACCTGTAGTGGACGAGTTAGTGGCATAAATAGGTAATACCTACAACCAAAAGTGACTAGTAGCTTCAAATCGGGCAGAATTCTAAAGTGAGTCAGGATTTCCGGCTGAGTACTCGTTGGCAGGCTAAAATCTTGCACCCCCCAACTTGAACATACTTCCTGCGTCCCTGGGCTCAGGCCTAGTCACAGGCTCAGGCCTAGTATAGAGGACTAGTCAGCGACACTGAGGTGTAAAGGTAATCGTCTGGTCCGTTGCCAAATGACAATATTAGCCTGCGCAATGCCGGTTCTCGGCACCAGCTTGGCCGTGCTTTGTCACGTCATACAACCCCCATCGAACACGGCGCTTACGGGACATAGGCAAAAACCGTAGAAAAAAAAGTTCAAAAGCTCGTCAAAAATAATGTTGGGGCTTTCCGGTCATTTTTGGGCTCAGGTCAATATTGAGGTTACCAGAGGTCATCAAAGGTAAAAATCAAAGCATACAGCTTTTCTCTAGACACCCACATATAATTCTCAAACTGACAAAAACGATACAAGCGATAAAAAATCAAAAGCTGTTAAAAAAAATAACTTCAAGGGTCGTTACATTTTAGCTCAGGTTAATAGTTTAGGCTCCAGAGGTCACAAAAAGGACATTAACTTTCAAAAAGTTGCTCGTGAATAACGTTTTGTCGGTTAAACATAGGGCAATAATTGTAACACCATCGTGATTGTCTCATCCAGACGTTTCGAAGCATATTGATGGTGATCTGGTTTGGTCTACTTCAAAATTTGATTTTAAGTCGAGGTTATTTGGTGACCCTAGTACAGAGGTGCAAAATCTTACGCACTTGCCCACGTGCGAAGGTGACCGATTTTCACTTTATGTGACCTGTTGTGATTTTATTTGTACTTGAAATCAATAAACTTATTAAGTTTTACAAAATAAATATGAAATGAAATTTACTTATTGGGGGAAATTTGTAAAATATTTCGTGGATTGTTAATAATTCCTGGTGGCTATAAATCTTTTCAGTTTCTAAAGACCACGTGAAGTTTTTTATTTTACACTCCAAAAATATTCAAAAAGACAGCGGCTGAGCGCTGCAGAATCTTAACGCACAAAGTGGGTGACCCTATTCCTTCCCATGCACTGGCGACCAAGTTGCGCCGGCACTTTACTGTGACCAATTGGACCATTGCGTGAAGGTTACCTTCACGGTTTCCAATGCGGCATGGACATTTTCCTTTATGTGGTGTCTCCCGACGAACTGTAAACAACATTGATGAGTCGGGAGGGGTGCGGTTAATTCCCAAATTTAGAATCAGGCTTCTGAAGAAAAGGGGGCAAAGTAGCGACTTTTTACACTGGGACTTTTGCGGGTAATCCGTCGGGTGGACCATGCGCAACTTGCAGCCCTTCCCGCTTTTGGCTCAGGGTGCCAATCGCGCGAAGAACGGATGGTTTTCCGACTTCCGAGCCTACAATGTCAAAGAATGTGGGCCATCGGATGGCCACATTCTTTAACATTCTTTGTTTAGCCCGCATTCGCTTGAACAAAAAGTGAAATATATTCGGCTGGAGAGCCCTTTCAGTCCAGACACTTTGTTGCTAGGGGTTTTTCACACGGGCTACAAAACTGCTATCTCAGTTCAAACCCCATGTTGAAGGTGAATCCGATGAGTTTTTCAGAAATGTGCGAGAACTTTTTGGTATTTGCCCCCCCCCCCCACTGACCAAAATCAACACCGTTCTGGATCCGCCTATGACCAGAAGGGGGCGAGTCAGAGGCCGTCCTAAACATGCCGAATGTGACCCCTAGCCAGCACAGAGAGGCCCCCTTGGGCAGGTCGTCCAGGCCCATGGGCAGGTCAGAGGAGCCCCTGGTAGGTTGAAAGGGCCCCTGGTAAGGTTCAGAGGACCCCTGGATAGGTAGAGAAAGGTCCTCTGAGCAGGTTCCGGAGGGGCCCGGGCAGATCGGAGGGGCCCCTGGACAGATCGGAGGGCTGCTGGGCAGATCTTGAGGGGCCCCTGGGCAAGTTACGAGCCCCTGGGTAGGTCGAAATGGCCCCAGGATGTCGGGGGGCACCTGGCAGGTCGAAAAGGCCCCTGGGCAGGTCGAAGGAGCTTTGTGTACATGCATATTTGTGACTCAGTTCAGAATTCATGCCCAGAAGAGAGCACAATCAAGCCTCAGAATCGAAATGTTATATTTCTTTTGACGGCATACTCGATGTCCAGTCTCTTTGACGAACGGAGCGACGGGCCGTGGAGCTCACGCTCCTGCCGGAGCAGACATCAAACCGAGTCACATCACAATACAAACACGAGTCGTATCTGGACATAGTCCCTCAACGAAATCCAGGGGAATTGATGCTGCCATCGCCCAGGGCATGCAAGATAACATCTCGGCAACCCACATGTCAGGCAACACCATGGGGTTTAGGTAGCGTAAGCCTTGAAACTTACCAATTTGTTAAAGCCAAAAAAGTGGAAATTCTATCACAGATTCGCTTGCAAGTAGAAAAGCAAGATGGGTTGGTGGGCGGGTTACGCACCTTAAACATTAGCCGAAACGGGACGGTCAAAATAAAGTAAAAATTTCAGAATAGTATCAGCTGCGCCACTAATGTCGACACTCAGCCTGATTCTAAATTTGGGAATTAACCGCAACCAGTCGGAGTGCCTCCGTTCTGAAGATCCCGGATAAATTTATTCCGAGCCGAGATCACGGGCGAGATACTGCACTGGGCAGTGGGCAGGGAGGGGTGTTGATGGAGAGGGCGCATGACATTGTTGGTGTGGGGGCATGCAGAGGGGAGGGGGTGATGTAACGGAAGGGGTATGCCAAAAAACTAGCCCAAAAACGCGCCCAAACACTGATCCGGGTCGCTCAAAGTCGTCGCCCCTCAGTAGCTGCACATAACATACCACACCAAAGTCCATTAACGGTCATTTGCCGATCCCCGAGGGCCCATTCGATTTTCTTCGGCAAGTCTCGCGCGGTTGTGAGCAAGGAACCGCCATTCTAAAGAAATTCGTTAAAGCTAAAGCAAAGTTGATACAGCTGCTAAAGCACAGTTTCTATTGAATCTTCAGCAAGTGTTCAGAATCTATAACATAAATACAGCTGCAAAAAGCAGAGTTTCTAGAGATCTTCAGCAAGTGTTCAGACCATCTGGCAAGTGTTCAGAACAAACCAATCTCCATACAATCTAGTATAGATTGCGACGCAGCGCGGCCCTAGTACCATAATCTGTTTGCGAAGACTGTAGTTAGGGCTGGTTGAATTTGATTTTTTGCTGACTTTACATTTGATTTTTTTGTTGATAATCACTTACAATGAATCCGAAAAATAGTAATTTTCAGATATTGTGATATTATCTTCTCCTAATTCTCCTAGTTATTGTGACTCATTTTGCGTTTTGTGTTCGTGTTCGTGACCATCTTGACACTTTGTGCACCTCTGCCCTAGTAGGTCACGTTGCATATTGGGGGCGGGGGTAAGTCTTGACGAGGCAAACAAAGTGATATCACTTGCCACGTTTATGTATTTTGTATTATATCTAGAGTTATTCGCAAAAAGTCCTAGTGACCTAAGATGACCTGGCAGAGGTCACTGAGTCACGATTTGTACCTGAATAATCAATAATTAGCTAAAATAGCATGATTAAAAAATGTCGGGTCTTATGCATATTCGATCAGCAGAATGAGTAACTATTGTACATCTCCCCATTTACTTGAAATGGGGAAGTCACTAATTGACTTGACCTCAGCTCACCAATAAACATTATTTGAGACAAAATATGTTTAGGTAATTGTGATCTTATGAAATCATATAACTTTCAAATCTCTAAATACTGGCTTTCACACGACCACCAAACATTTTTGGAGGTAAGGTCACTTGACGTGAACTGGTATCCTAACCTGAGATGACATGAGCTAAAAATTGTAACACAATGTGACACAACAATGTGACAAACTGATGTCCAAATAGCTGTGACAAATTGTTCGGCACTGCAAGTGCAAACCGCCGTTTTCCCGGGTGGGTAAAAATGAACCCCACCAGGACGAAGGTTAAGAAATTGTAGCTTTGTGGACGAGCGCGACAAAACTCACAGTTTGTGGTCGAGACGAAGTCGAGGCCTCAAACTGAATTTTGGAGCGTGAGTCCACAAAGCGATTTAGTGTGCAGCCAGGGGCGCCGGAACTGTCCCAAAAGTGTGTGTGGTGTGGGGGGGGGGCGCGGAAGGCATTCCCTGAAGTCGATTCCTTTCCATGCAACACCATAGGCGTAATGTTAAATTCTGACAATGTTGGGGGGGGGCGGCTGCCCCTTTTGCCCCCCCCCGGGTTCCTGCGTCATTGTGTGCAGCTGCAGCACGAGATAGATAAAAATAAAGTCTGGCAATTTTAATTCAAGTCTGGTCTAGTCACGTGACCTACAGTCCACAAACTCTCCAGTTTGTGGACTACTGCCCACAAATAAATATGTTGTAAGCTTTTTCACCGAAGCACGTGAGTCAATGGGGGACAAACCTCAGCTGTATGCAGCGGCGTAACTTGTGAAAATCATTGGGGTTGCACTTAGCTGTTAAGAGCCCATTTGTACCACATCCCGTCATAGGCGTAGTGTTAAATTCCAAAATTATTGAGGTTGTAGCTACAACCTCCCTTTGCATTAAAGTTACACCCATGGCTGTATGTACATTGTACACTAACCTTGTTTACACAGTTTCCATGATAACGGGCCCATGAGGTTTCATGAAGCCACGTGGGTAATAGACTGGGTCGTTGAGGAACTTTTTTTGGCAAAGCAAGGGGAGACAGCGAAATTATACGGCGCTGATTCATAACATTATGATTGAAACCAAAACTTTGGCAAAATAATCCATATTTGATACGCGCGAGGCAATTTTGTGCGAGCGTTTCCGCCCTCCATTCGTTAACACTAGCGCGACGTCAGCGCCGCCCTGGCGGCCATTGCGGAACTATGTCCTTCACTGTTGTTTGTTGGCTGTGGGATCTTTTTGAAAGTAAACAACCCTGTACAAATGTCAAATTAATATGACATTTGTCATATTAATATTACATTTTTCATATTAATATGACGTCGTTGAGCATCACCACTGATCTCCCGACATTCAGGCCAGATTAGGTGCTATTCCGTCTGATGTGCGGAATGCACGAGTATTCATGGGGAGGTGATGACCTTCTTTTCAACATTTTAGGCTGCGTTTTCGTGCGCGTGTTCGGTGGAGATAAATTATATCACTGCTTACAATGAAAAGCGATTGACATTCAAGAATACAATATATTCGTATTCCCGAATGTCAATGCCTTCATGTAAGCAGTGATATTAATTATATCTACGAACACGCGCACGAAAACGCAGCCTAAAATGTGAAGTTGGTAGTTACCTCCCCATGAATGACTCGTTTGCATACGCGTATCAGATGGATTAGCACCTAATCTCGCCTGAATGTCGGGGATCAGTGGTGATGCTCAGCGGCCAGCGCAACAGCCTGCTATCCCAGGTTGAATAATCGGATTTCTGTCTTCTGAGGGTTCATTTAATGCCGTTAAATGACGGGCGGAGATTCTTTACGGACTGGTTCACGCTAATTTATCATGTGATAATATAATCAAAATTATCATGTTTTAACGGTCACTCATTTTAAAACGGGGGGAGGGAGTAAAACTCTAGTGTGACTTCCCGCGCAATACTTCATGCATTAATTCACTGTTGGTGGTAGGATACTGCCTTGACTATTTTAGTTTTTACAAACCAGTCAGGCTCTCGATAAACGGCTTTTTGCTTGTTACGGCTGGAAGCATGTTACGGTTGCTGAGTCGACCACAGCTTCTGCCATGCCGTTGTGACCAAAGGCGCAACCAAGGGGGAGGCACACGGGCCCGTGCCCCCCATACGAATTGTGGGGCCCCTCTGAGGCGGCCCCGTGGGCCCCCTCTGAGGAGTACCCGTGGGACCCCCTCTGAGGCGGCCCCGTGGGCCCCTCTGAGGCGGCCCGTGGGGGCCCTTCTGTGGCGGCCCCGTGAGGGCCCCTCTGAGGCGGCCCTGAGGAGCCCCTTTGAAGCGGCCTCGTGGGGCCCCTCCTTAGGCGGCCTCGTGGGGCCCCTCTAAGGCAGGCACGGTATAGACACTGGATTTCGCCGGGGCGCGGGCCTAAAAAGGACCCCCTTCCGACATTTCAAGGGCCCCTCCCGGCGTTGAAAGGGCCCCATCGGGCACTGTCTGGGCCCTTCGTGCTGACTAAGGCCAATTAGCATGTTCAGGGTCCTTTTGACCCACCCAGGGACCCTTCTAGTCTGGTCAAGGGCTTCTCTGACCTACATAAGGCTCCTTTGATTTTCCAGGGGCCGTAAGCCCCTCAGGTCTGTCCAGGGGCCCTTAAGATCTGGTAAGGAACTGCTCTGGCTGCTTTGTC
>VOPJ01012022.1:0-27405 GCA_014673585.1 Semibalanus balanoides
ACCTCAGCTGTGGTCCCATCCCACCATCCTGACCTCAGCTGTGGTCCCATCCCACCGTCCTGACCTCAGCTGTGTGAGGACGATGCTGGACAGCAGATGCAGCTCTCAATCGCCATCGCCGGGCAAGAGGTAGCCGCTACCGGCGTTGCAGCACGGACTACTGAGCCAGTGTGTATTCAGCCGCGATAGTAACAATAGCGCCCAACGATAAACTGATCGTCTGGATGACGCGCCTTATTTGCCGAGTACGTGCCTGTGGTTAGCAGGTGCCCTGCGCAGTGCGCAGTGCGATGACCAGGCCCATTCCTCAGCCATTGTACGCATGTCATGGTTATTTAGTTCGATATTTATTAGCTGTAAATAGTCAAGACAATTAGCATGAATATGTGAACAGATTATATCAGTTTTACATACCAAACGTTTTGAAAACGTTGGCAGATTTATATAAAATTTAGCAATATGCTTTATGAGTAGTCTAATTTATAAAATAAAGTTGCGCTAATTACCTACAAAATCGCTTACGAATCACCTGAGGCCAATTCAGCGGTATAAGGCGAAAGGGGAGGTAAGAAATGCTCAGTTCCATGTGTTGCTATTATCAGCATTAGTTTGGCAAACACCACGACTTTGTCATATTTTCTGTACTATTTTATCACTTCCAGGTGTTCCAGGTGTTTCAGCTCAGGATTATTTTTCACATAGTATTCACACTCACGTATTTAATCCACTAACTTATTTCGTAATCGGTCACGTCACATGGTAGAGTAAAACTGCATAGAAACGAATCCACGGACAGGAGCTCATTGTTGGGTGCCGACCTCAGTTCATCGGCCCGGCCAGCAGCACCTTTTTGCACGTGCCGCGGTTATGAGGCGGCGCGTTTTTAGCCGACGCGGGCCGGACTGACGATCGTATCAGCGCTCCAATTAACAATGCCAAAAGCGGCGCTGAAAGGCGACAGAGGCTGCGTGGCGATGCCTGTGGGGCTGCGTGCCTCTGTAGCTGCGTGACGGTAGCCTCTGAGACTCTGTAGCTGCGTGGCGGTGCCTCTGTAGCTGTGTGGCGATGTCTGTGGCTACGTGATGGTGTCTCTGGCTGCGTGGCGTGCCTGTGTGGGTGCGTGCCTCTGGGGCTGCGTAGCGAAGCCTCTGTGGCTGCGTGACGGTGCCTCTGTGGCTGTTGCGCCCCCTGTGGTGGTCCCCCGAGGCGGGCTCACGCAACAAACGGCCACCGCTCGCCGTCAGGGTGGCTCGTGTACAGCACACATATGGTGTTGTACATAACTTTGTGAAGGTAATTATACACGATGTGCTGTGATTTTTTCCGCGGTACAAATGTATTCAGTGCGTGAACATTTGCTGCATGCATCGAATGTGTTTCGTGCGTGTAGGTATGCTTTGATGTGCGCATTGGATATGATCCGTGCAAGTAGACTTTCATGTCTATGTTGAAGACATAATGATTCGATGGTTTTGATGTTTAGTAAGCTTGTGAGCGACATGTTCCTCACATTGGCTGAGCAAACCGCAGCCATTTCTCGCAGAATACTGCGATTAGCATGACTGGATCTTGTTAAATGCATGCAGCCAAAACTGAAGCATTTAACATTGATATTCAGGTGGTCAAAGCCAGCGCTTAACGCCCTAACTTAACACATATTCCTAAAAAGGGCAAGTAATATCAACAGGCTGGCCAATGCCATGCCTGATGAATACCTGCCCTGCTAATATGACATCCTGCAATGCATTCGGTTACAAAGAATCCTGGATTAACTACCAAAATATTCACTTGACGGTATCGTACAGCCGATTGCTATCGTGTCCAGGCCAGTTCACAGTTCCAGCGAAATACTTGTACCTTAAACGGAGTATAAAATGACAGAAAACTCATCCGGGTGCATATTTACAGCAGCAAGCAACCACCGCTGTCCACTGAGCATACCTCTTTACCGCTATATCCGGCACGCGCCAGTCAGACCCACGCTGACGACGTCCAGCGCTTCTGGCTTCAGTGCGCTGACGACGTCCAGTGCTGCTGGCTTCAGTGGGCTGATGACCAGCGCTGCTGGCTTCAGTGCGCTGATGACGTCCAGCGCTGCTGGCTCCAGTGCGCTGATGACGTTCCAGCGCTGCTGGCTTCAGTGCGCTGACGACGTCCAATGCTGCTGGCTTCAGTGCGCTGATGACGTCCAGCGCTGCTGGCTTCAGTGCGCTGATGACGTCCGCGCTGCTGGCTCCAGTGCCCTGATGGACGTTTCAGCGCTGCTGGCTTCAGTGCGTGACGACGTCCAATTGCATGCTGGCTTCAGTGCGCTGATGGACGTCCAGCGCTGCTGGCTTCAGTGCGCTGATGACGTCCAGCGCTGCTGGCTTCAGTGCGCTGATGACGTCAAGCGCTGCTGGCTCCAGTGCGCTGATGACGTTCAGCGCTGCTGTCTGTCCGAGTGCTGATCTGATTTATCCTTATCTACGTCTCCATCACTGGCGCTACCAGCAACACTCAGAAATCATGAGATGGTGACGCGATGAAGCACATTAGCTACAACTTATGCTATCTTCAAAGCCACCGACCTCCAGATTCCACATTACCACATCAAATTCCGGAAGGTTTTACACATATGGGTGATGGTATACATTTATGGTGATTTTGTGTCATCAAAACATGAAATGTATTTTCGATATTAGCCGTTTGAGCAAAAAATCGTATAAACATATTTGAATATGAATGAACAAAGCATATCAAAATTGCCGGCTAAGTAAAATATACCAGCAAAACACCTTTTTTGGTGATGACCGAGCGGATACGCTTTGTATCAAATTAGTAAAAATTGCCTTTCTTAAATCCGCCAAAAGCGTGTGCACGTCCTGAGCACTGCATGCTTCATCGTATAAATAAATGTTTAGATCAAAATTCGTTGACTATGGAAGGCTTCATCAGCGCAAGTTATGCCGACGAAAACTGTGAATTGTAATTTTGTACACCAAGTTAAATTATAACTTTTTATGTGCATATTTTTGCTGAAAGTAAAATTAAATTGATGAAACTGTCGAAAGGTAAAATCTCCATCTCAATCGAGGCAGTGGATGCAAAGTTATTACCTTCCGAAGAGTATGACCGTGTCGGGCCGGGCCGGGTCAAATGTAATTTGTCCTAGTAAGTTGACGAGAAACTGCAGGGGCGCTTCGCGCACGCTCGGTTATTAGTCAAGCTGCAGATGGCGAATCCTCGGATTCAAGGATTCTTCGAAAGCTACGGAACCATATTCATTCAAGAAATAGTGTTCAGCTAAATGTTGCAAACATTGAAGATAAGATTTTCCATAGTCATTTTGTATAACTAATTCTAAACACCTTTATTCACGAAGATGCTTAAAATGTATCGGTTCTAGAATGTTTTTCATTTTTATTTTCTGCTAAATAACTTCCAAGTACAAAATGATCAATACAAAATTAATTTATATCAATCAAAGAACAATGGAAAAGGCGTTAAGGTTCTTATAAAAACTGTCTGCTATCAAATGTCTTGCTTTCATTCACTGAGGAATTTCTATGAAGTAAGAGGATGTTTCACAAACTGATTTCCTAATTACCGACGACGCTGCAGTGCTGTAAAAGGTGATATCGATTAAGTCATTCCAAAGCCACCTGTCCATCTTGTCATTAGCAAATGACGAACAATGAAAGCGTCGATCGTTTCCAAAAGTACTGATCGATACAAGGAAAACGTAAGCCATCAATTTAATGCGTACTTATGTTTCCTAGGGAGATTAACCTCAATGTTTAACTCTCTGTGAAAGAGCTTTAACTTCTTAATATAGACCCGAAGCCCAGTGTTATACACAGGTAATATCGCGTATACGGGATATTTCTTTAAAAAAGTAGACCGAAAGTAACTCAAACATTTATTTGCAGGACAAACGTTTCCAACATGTTCCCTCAATTTCAATATATCTTGAAAATGGTGCTCAATCGGACTCCGAGGCTGATCGAAATGTTTCATAGGCTTACTGTGTTTGGCTTCGTCTTTGAATACAAAACAAGACTGTCATGCATTTTAAGGGATTGAAGAAGAACGGTCCATCAAAATGAATACATTTGAGCCTCACGGAATCCTTATTTGCATTAACCCCAAACTTTCTCGTCTTTGACAACATTAAAGAGACCTGAGTTATGTAATAAGAAAGTGGTCCAAGAACGTTGTTGCAGAGGTGGCGGAAGCTAGCTTCCGCCACTGGAGAGCTCTCCAGTCTGGAGAGACTAGAGACTGGAGACTGGAGAGCTCTCCAATCTCCACGGAACAAGGGCGATGTTGTTGTTTTTTCATCATATTATTTTACTGCAACGCAATTGCAACTACTATAAATATTGGTAACACCTCATGAACGAAAGCCTGAAATAACAAAATAAGGGGGGAAATGAAGCGGTCGTCCCTTGCTTTTCACTTCTGTTGTTTTCCGTGTTATCTTCAAAACATCTTGTCTTTAAGAATGCTTGGTAAAACAATGGTTCTGAACGCAGATTATTGTTTATTGGGGTTTAAGGGCGCGCCTGATCGCAGATTAAAAAAGTTGGAGCAAACAAACGATTAGCGGTGGCAGCGTATAGAAGAAAGGCAAACTGCATCGTGCTCCGCCATATTAACCGTTATCCTAAAAAAAAACTTAAGGGGCGTCTAAACGCCCCCCTCCCCCTCCGCACGATGCTGGTCAAGATATTTTGGCATCGCTTCGCCACGTGGCGGCATCGAGTGCTGTCATCACTTGTTTCCGCTCAGGGTGACTAATGACTGGGGTAGAGCAGCCAGATGAAGCTGCTCGTAAACCTCTGTAAACACACCGCCGCGTGGGTGCCGAGCAAAACCCGTCATCATCGCTGATCTGTTTTGACTGATGTGGCGCGGCGCGGCGATTGGCCCTCGCCGTCCCACAGCCATCACCGAGCGGCTGCCAGCCGGCGCCTCACGAGTGAGCCAGTTTTTACCAGGCACACTGCAGCAGAGGCGCAAACAGTGGACCTTCTGCGCACCACCTGCTGTGCCGGCTGGCCGTGCTGCTGCTGGACAGAGTACTGCCGGCACCGGCCGACACTCATGCAGAGGCACGAACCACAACACGGCCGGCGAGGGCGTCCCACCGCTGACTGGTCCTGTGGACCTCACTGTGCCAACACAGCCTGTCCTCCTCACTTGTCCCAACAAACACTCGGCCGGCGCCGCTCACCGTCACGTGACCAGCCGCGGAGACGTCTACGATGTGCCCTGACAGTCACGTGACAGGTACAGTGATAAACGGCCCGACATGCCAGGGCAGTTAGCTTCTTTTGTCGGTAGTTGTGTAGTGATGATATGATTGCGCGGACGAAGGTCCGGGCAGCTGATTTGATGTGGCTGACATTGGCAAGCAGTAGGTGTTTTGTTAACAGTAATGGCTTGGCTCTTAATGGATCGGTTTAGATCTTACTGCTCGGATCAGATCGTTTTCAGCTTTACCTATTACATAGATTGCTTTACATAGATTCACAGCCTGGTTGGCATACCTAAACGTTTTTTTTTTACGTTTTGTATTGTTATTATTATTATTATTTCATTTTTGGGAGGGGCAAATCCAGTGGCACATTTCCAAAAATGTGTTGAGCGGGGACAAGGGGAAGGGTTAGCAGGCTGTCAGCCGTCAGCGAGAAATGCACCCGATTCATGACAAACACTGCTACCGACAGTCGATTACACCTTCGGCTACATATTGCCCGAATCGTTCGCGATGATATGATTCCAGTTCGAAACCATAAGGCCACGTTTTTTGTTGCAAACATGCCAAAATATCAGTCCATCCACAACATACGCTGCGTTATTTTGCCGGTGGCGGCCCCGCTCGCCACCCGGGCATTTTTCGCGGCCCCCTGGACTCTGTGATAATAATCGACCCCCATTGCTCAGCGCACCCGCGTAACAGTCACAATGTCAGCGACGATTGTACTCGCGGCCTCTAATCGTGGGAACGGCGAGGGACGGGAAGGAAAAGTGCTGTTGCTGAAGCGTGTGCCAAAAAAAACTGACTTGAGGCAACGGGAAGGGCAGTAAACAATTTTTTTCTTTAAAACCCTTTTTTTTTCCTCCTGAAGAATTCACCAAAGAAGGCAAAATGAGCAGGCGAAGTAACATGGCGAGTTTTATGCTATCTTGCAAGCGGGCCAGGCCTGGCCACTCGAGCCAGTCCGGGGCCACCGGGCCACCGGTCCAGCCGGGCCAGCCGGGCGGATTACGGTCGGACCGCCAGCCGAGACGGGTATCGAAGAAGACAACTTAACTTTGAGTGCGTTATAAGTCTGGTGTGAGTTTGTAAATGTCAAAAATTGTGTAAAGAGGATCAATAACATGCCAAAATATATTTTAGAGTCAAACCAAATTATTCATTTTATTACATTTTTATTTAAGATGTGGTGAAAACTCGGCGTTGTATTCACCAGCTCAGTCACAGACCACCCCTCGCATTCCGAGCGCAGACCTCGCGGTCGGGTCGGCACGGACCGGAGGTCACAGGTCATGGTGGCGCGCGCCCATTGGTCGGCACTCCTATGACGCGCAGTAGTTCCGGCGAATCGCAAACCCCCACAGAGTCCAAATTACACTTCATCGCAAGTTCTGGCGAATTTCTGTAGCACTATAAATGTTGTAAAAAACAACAACAACAACAACAACAACGGAACGATCAACAAGAAACCAATATGCAAACATAAGAAACTGACTAAATACCCGTAGTAAAAGAAGTCGGGGCATTTAAGTCCGGTAGCACAGTGGTCGTGACAGATATGTTTCGTCTAGCTGGCATCAGTCCAGAGGGAGAGGAGCGAGCTGAGACACCCTGCGAGGTACAGGTTAATGAGCTTGCTGTGTTTGACCACCTGCAGTCAGGTCATGGTGAGCATATTTCATAGCAGCCGCACGGGAGATGTCAGCCAGCAAAACAAGGTGGGGAAGCAAGGAACTAAGTACTAACTCTCGGCGACTGGCATGAAGTGATGCTCTACCAGGTGTCTTCGGCTAGATAGTTACTTCGTGACTCATACTCGCACTTTATCCCGAATTCTTGTATCTTTTCAAATAGTTACTTCACTCAACTTATGCCTTCATCTCAGCTGGGATGTCCTTCATCTGAACTTCATCCCTTTCATCTTCATCTAAGCCTTCATCCCTTAACCCGCGCGTTACTGGGGTATATTTCATAACGCGAGTTACTGGGGGGGGCTATTTATAGCCTCCCTCTGATCCTCCGAAACTTACTGGACCGATCTAAAAATTCGGAACGCATTCGATAGCCCTATCAAATTTGTTCGAAGGAAACCTAATATTGTTATTCCTCAGGGGTCACCGATGAACGTCACAGGTCACGTCAAATAAAAAGTGTTTTGGGACCGTGCCATCAAAGTCCGGTGGTCAGGCGATTATCGCTAAAAATCAGTTTAACGAATAATATTGGTTAAATCGGTTTGATTCGTGTAATCTGACACTCTCCTAATACCATTAAAAGCTATTTTGACCTGTACTCAGTTTCAAGTCAATCGAGGTCACGACGGTCAAATTGAAGATTACGGTTATTAGGAGTTGTAACACATGTTTATGGGTTGTTGATCGGTTCTAGAAACGCGAAAAATGCATTTAGAACATGTTTTTTTTCATACAAATTGAAGAAAAAACAAAACGGAAATGCACATTTTGCTTATGCTATACAAGTAAAGGGTGGTCTAATTTTGTCCTTGAAAGGCTGTCACTCAGTTCATTTTTAAGATATTCACTCCAACTTTCTTACACACATTCATATGGATCAACTCCAATTAACATATATCCGTTTTTTTGAAAAATTCAAACTTTTTTGAAAATTTTTTCAAAAAAAAATGTCTTTGGATTCTCTTTTTTTTTGAAAAATCCGAGATAGCAGTCTGATAGCCACCTTATATTCTGTCGTTTTTGTGTTAACGATTGGTAGTTTATCTTTTTAAAACTGTACTTTTGCAGCGTTTCCCGCAAACCCTCATTTTTCAACAAAAAACGCAGAACATGACGTCACTCTGACGTCATTTCCGGTTGACCTATCGTAGCCTCGTCTTTTTCCATCAGGCAGCATGTGTCACATTGATCTGGAACAAGGTACTGAAAGTTTGGTCACGATACCTACGTTGGCTTAGGAGATATTGCAGAATAACGGGAGGAGGGGGCTATAAATAGCCCCCCCCCAGTAACTCGCGGGTTAAAGGCAGTACTCACATCGGTCATGTGAAGCTGTTGACACTGCTCTAAGGAACATATTTTTCTGAATTTATCCATTGCTTCATTTCTCCCAGATTCACTCTAGTTGCTGAGATATTGCAAATTCGCCCAGATCAGTATGGCATCACGAATTATCGATATTCGCCAGAGAGGCCTTCGCTACTAGGAGCATTGCCCTTATATTACAACGCTAGCATATATCGTTAGCGCTGGCCAACAGAAAACAGCTCAGGCGCGCTGATAGCAGCTGCCGAACAGAACCTCGATAACTATTTTACATTGCTCGTATTGGGTTTATTGTCTTAGGTGCGACATTTTAGATAGCATTTTCTTCACTCTGTTTATACTTTATAGTGGCGATCGCTTATGGATATCGAAACAAAACAATATGCACAATAGAATATAAGCGAAAATTCAACTATAGGAGCTCCAGACGTAAATTGTATCGTATCCAATAATCAAGCCGACAGATTCTCACCGTAATAAAAATATATTCTTGATTCCAAAAGAGTAGGCACACTTCTTTTAAACTTCATCTCCTTCATCTCAGCTGGGACACCCTTTATCTTCATCTCCTTCATTTCCATCTCCTTCATCTCCATCATCTCAGCTGGGACACCCTTTATCTTCATTCCAGCGGGTATACTCTTCATCTCCTTCATCTCCTGCACCTTCACCTCAGCTGAGACGCCCTTCGTCTCGGCGGTTGTCTTCATTCCAGTCAGCCTCAACCCTGAGACATTGCTCTGGTGAAGCACCACCAGAAGGCCAACCAGAAGCTGGAGAGAATTGTGGTGCATTCTGCAATGCCGAGGTGAAGACGACAGTGAGCCGGGGGCTTATATACCAAAACATCTGCTAGCTGAGGCACACATGTGGCAATGTCATTACCATGAACATGGACCGACATGTTTTGAACACTTCAGTAATAGCAATAATTATTTAACTGAATAATTAACCACCTTGAGAGTCATTAACCTTTAACCCTCGCACCGACGGGGGGGCGGATATCTCCCCCCACAGGTTTTTTCCGGACTAGCGAAAACACCTGGCGGGCATAGCGCCGCCAAATTTTGTATAGCTGTGGGCATCAATTCCGACACGTTCCAATTTTTTGACTTCCTAACTTTCAAGGTCCTCGTTTGTCAGGTACACATTAAATGACCTGACCCTCAAGTCACGTTTTTGTAAGTTTGAACATCGCTGAAGCCGTCGAGAGTAACCAAACAGTTATACCAAACGTCACAGTGTGTGTAAGGCTTGATATCTTACAGTTTGTTCCATCTCGGATTTTATATCTGTGACCTTGGGTCATTGTCAATTTTTGAAGACCTCCCATTATAAGTCTATGGGAGAAAATTGAAATGCCACCGATCGAGCAAAAACTGGCTAAATGTGGTCAGGTTTCATCCTTATCACTATTCTGAAGCAGAGCAGAAGAATGGCATGTTTGTTATTTTTCTTCCGAGACCTCGTTAAGGTCAAATCCAATGCCAAAAGGTCAATGGTTTTGTACATAAACTCGTGTTCTACGCTAAGATAGGAGTACTGTGGTTTTTCACCATTCTGTTCTCTGTGTTAAACTGTCCATCGATGGACATCAAATTTGACTTACCTTGACATGACCCAAGTCAGGGTCAGGTATTTTTTTAGTTTGACCTAGCTCGATCATACGAATATATGGTTTCGATTGCGCCGTTGTGTGAGAAACACGATATGCGCAAAAATGAAACTGCTCTACCATTTCAACAAACTATAATAAGTTATTAGCAAAAAACTTTTTCAGCTACATTCAAGCATTTGATTCCTGACCTCTGGAGCCTAAATATTGAACGATCTCAAAATTGAGGACATGCTTAGCAAAGAGTGTTTTCAAGAGATTGCAGTGCTTTTTTCGGATGCTCCTAGCCTCATGTTAGTTACTGAGTAGCCCGGATTTATGTGAAGCAGGCTCATTTATCTCGACACCATGGGAAATTTGACCTTTTTTTACCTCTGGTACCTCATATTGACCTGATTCAAAAAAATAGCTAGTATTTTCGCTAGTTACGTCATCACGTCCTACCTCACGCCGTTTTCTACTTCTCGCTACGTTGCGTAGTTTTACAGATCTCTGGGGGGGCGGTTATCCGCCCCCCCCGTCGGTTCGAAGTTGACTCAGACCCCCGTCGGTGCGAGGGTTAAGACCTGTGGCCTTTTCGACTTGCAAAGTTCACAAGTGTGCAGCTGTTAATCGTCACCATGTGTTGCTGCTTCCATCGTACCCTGAGAGACCTTCTGCCAGGCTGCTTGGTGAGTCACAATGCAAGTCAGCCGAAAAAGGCAGGGTCTGAAACAGAGTGGCGTTTAATGTCAGTGCACTGTAGAATATAGATGCAGGAAGGGAAATGCAGTTCAAATAAAAATAAGTGCAGTTCTTATCCTATTTGTTATGATGTTCGGTGTAATAAATGTAGTTCCGTTACTCGTTAATTTGTTACTTTTAAAAGAAGTTCCGTTACTCGTTACTCCGTTACTTTGCGAAAAATAACTTTACCACAACAATTCCACTATCACCAAAAAAATGTTTTACCGCTTGCAATATTTCCATGTTATAGTGGGTAGCTAGTCTAGCCACTTGTTATTCAGCGCCAATTTCTACGGGTTTGCCTGATAACACCAGAAATATAGGCGGTGAGCCATGCAGAGAATAATAAGATACAAATGTCGCTCATTGAATTCAGCGTCACGTCGACCTGGACGATGACGATGGCTTCGTTATGAGGATGGCCACCGACGTAATGCCGCGAAGCGGCGTGAAATTTTTATTTTTAGGTGGTGTAAAACGAAATTTCCACATTGAAACAAGATCGTGAGTGGAGTCAAGCCTTGTAGTTTGCTTTTATTAAATTAAGAAATATGTATTTTACCCAAACAAAGGCGCTGACTTCAGGATCCCCACTCAGCAACAAGCTTGCTTAGCTGAGTGGGGTCCATGAAGTCCAGCATGAAAAGCTTGAATAAAGACCAGAATTTGTCCTCCGCCCAGTGTGACTGATATCCCCTTTACTAACGCCGTGAATGAATGTGATATCCTGGGACGTAGCGGGGGGCAGTCATTTTCTGTTTTCAGCAATGACTATTTTTGCCTTTCTTATTTTATCACCACCACTAATACCCCGATTACCTCTCTTCAGATGCTTTTTAAGTTTGTTTTCATTTCTTAGCTGGGAGTGCCGCAACATTTTCTCTTTTGTTCTCTGGTGTTAACGTCAGATGGGTTGCGTCGTTGGGATCGTGGGTGGGGGCACTCCTGGTCACCTTTTAATGGGTGGCGGCTAGAGAGAGAGAGAGAGAGAGAGAGATATAAAAAAATCAGGAGTCAGGTAACCCCATTTCCTGGTTGCACGACACATTTTGGCATGATGAAAGACATAGTGACATGAAGGTAGCTTTTCATAGACGCTAGCCTCGGATAGTATATCACGATGACCGGTGGCAGTCAGCGCTCAGTAGTACATGTGCTAGTGCTAACCCGTCCGCTTCGCTGGATGATTACAGGTTGAGTGGTGATGCAAGCCAGTGATGAGCAATTAGGGATTGATAACCCGTACTACCCCTGGCACACCCGTCGTACCTACAATACGTTTTTGTACCCGCCATACACCCGATTCTCCTGGATGGTGTCCCTAATTGCGGTTAATGTGCATATTCGCACACTATCGCCACCTATAGCAAATTCGATGAATTTGAAGTTAATTAAAGCTCCGCTTATCAGATGCAGTATTATCGGTGACAAGTTGTATCGTTTTTTTTTTTCTTCTTCTAAGCACACCCATTAACTTAACTTCTTGGAGGACAGTTTGATGCTGGGAAATGTAGGGAACACATTAAAGGGAATGTAGCACCTTTAACATTAGTTTTTAGCTGAGATAGCCAGATTATCGGGTGTACTGAGAAGCCTCCAAATATTTTTTCCCTTCCAAAACGACCTTCCTAAGGGTGATCACTATGAAATTGGAGCAAAGTCAATCATCTGCAGACTGCAGATACTGTATATTTAATCAGAAACAAAACTGGCACTCATGTACATTTGACCATTTGTCACCAGGTTCCTAGATCAGCGGGATAAGTTCCCTGCGCCACGAGGCGGTCTGTCAGGCGCACGCCGACGCGCTTTGTGGAGCCCTCTTTCATTTTTCGCGGGACGGATGTATCCAGTTGCCTCACACAAGCTCCTGATTCGGCTCGTGAATCTGGTCAATGATGCTTTCCAGCCACCAAAAGTAAACTCTTGCTTCAGGAAAATCCCCAGAACCCTTCGATGGGACTCAGCTGAGGGACGGTTTGGGGGTTCATATCACGTGCCACGGTGGCACTCCGCTTCAGACAGTAGATTGCGCTGTGGCTCGAGCATACTGCGCTGTGGGCCAGATCCGGCTAGAAGATATACCCTCCTGTGGGGTACTTGCGGAGGCCAGGTACGGCAGAAAATTAAACTTCTCAGGCACTTTTCGCGATAGAATTCGCCGGTTGAATGTTGCCCCTATTGGGGCAGAGCACGGGGCAGCTGATTCTTCGGGAAGATTAATTCCGGAGTCCACTCAGCAGCTTCTTGGAAACTTTGCTCTGAGGCTGAGTCCACCTCACTCGGCACAGCATCCCTGGCTCCAGCCGTGAAAGCCCTGTTGCCGGCATTTCCGCTCCTGAGTACGGTGAAATACGACTCGTCGCTCAATGACGATGTCCTGGCGCCGTTCTGGCGTTGAGGACTTTCTCTTGTTAGTTTCGGACCCTGGTCTTCCTGTGTTTCGCTTGCTGGCTTTCTATTCGTTGGTTCTTTTTGACGCTTAAGGTATTTGACACCCTCCTTTCCTCAGAATCTGCGTGCATATGAACTGGGCCTATTTCATCTTCTTGGCCAGTAAGCGCTGAAAATACCCCCACTTAGCCTTTACACCTGCCGAAAAGCTTTCCTCCTGTTCAAGGATGCACATTTTCAAAGCCTTTCGACCTTAAGTCATGTTCTTTACATGTCCTGGTTCATAGTTCTTAGAGTATTGTATTTTGTTCGACCTTGGGCATTCCAATTCACCAAACGCCGGCAATCTCACTTTTGGTCAAATGTTCTTATCACAAATTTGTTAACAGTTCGCGAAAGTTCTGCTTTGGTATGGCACGAAACATTGTTTGAAACTGACAGCGCAACGTTTGTTTTTCCGAAGCTTCAAATTTTGCGAGCAGATCCAACAAAATGAGCTTTTGCAGATGCTGAATTTCGTGGAGTCCTTCATTTTGCTAAAACTACCGTATATTAAAAACTTGTGCATCCAATAGTGATCAACCCGTTAAGTTGCTGAGCTTCAACGCAAAACCGTTGGGCATATTTGGGCATAATTTTAAAAGGACAAATTTCGTGACGTTTCGCATATGTCATAAGTGAGCACTCCAACTGTGATTTCACCGCACTTCGTTTTTGCTATTTGAACCATCTGCCTCTTAATAGGGCTTGCGTCCGCCACCGAAAGGTCTTGGTCAATTTAGAAATCATTGTCAATTTTCTTTGTCCGTTTTCATTGGTTCCAAAATGGAAAAATGAATGTTGAACTCGTCTGAAAAAGGCAAAACAGTTTATAGGTGGCTAGTACCAGATGTTGCAATATTATCCGCAATAAAAGCGCATCAGCATTAGTGATGTCATTTTTTTAAAAAATCCTGACCAAAGCCAATCTAATACCGAACTGGAGGCAGACCAAATATTGACCAATTTCGGTGGAGGCCAAAAATGTTCAAGATTTGACCTATTTTTGAATTGTATACTTATTTATACCCACTGGCAAAGGCAAAATTAGTTTTGTGAACACCAGAGTTCACAAAACGCACATGTACAGTTTCCAAAAAGACATAATTGTGAAAAAGAAACTAAATACATTTTCAAAACAAAATAGTGGATGACGCAAGCAAGACCAGAGACATATACATTAATCAATTGAATTTCGAGCAAATTGTGTAGCAATTTGCTGGATAGAAAGAAGAATGCGTAAAAATGTGTCATAAAAGTGAACTGTTTAAAATTAACCCTATTACTGTCGGGGGGGCGAATCGGCCCCCCTTGAGGTTTTTCGCGTACGGGTTATTCATAACTCAACTCAGAATCTTCAAACTTGCTGACTTTTTCCTAACTTGCAATTTCGCATCGAATGGTGTACCTTTTTCCAAATTGGAATTATTATAGGGGGTCCAGGACAGTTTTTAGGGGGGCGTGTTCGCCGTTTGAACAAAAAATCTTTGCTGTGTTAGAGCACTCATGGAAGAGTTGTGTGTAGAAGGGAAGTGTTAGAATAAACAGACATCGGTAGAAGAATTGATTGTTTTTTCAGATGGCAATCTCGAAAATTTCAAAAATTTTGATTTTGAAAATCAAAATTTTTTGAAAAACTTATTTTTTTTCACAAAATGATGCAGTTTTTTATTTTCAGGACGTTTCAAAAAACGGCGTATGTATGTGGAAGAAAAAATGCAAGATAATATGTGTTGAAAAATTTCAGGGGTGATATCTAAATATTTATTACCTGAATGTCAGGTCAAATACTAACCTTCCAATATAAATATATGGTTAAAAATGAAAAACGAAATGGTTTAATACCATTGCATCAACCAATTATTTCAGTATCATGTCAATCTTAGGCCTTCTGATGAAAAGGGTGATTTTTTTTAGTCGAGGGGACCTTTTGAAAGGTCAATTCAAGGTCACCAACACTTTTTTTTATCAATAACTCGTGACAAGAAAACATCATAAGACTCAAAATGGTCTCAAATGTTTTTGTCTCGTCCATTAACGCGTCTTTTGATATGCATTTGACCGACTTACGTCACATGACCTTGACCTTGACCTTGACCCGGGTCAATTTTCGATTTGACAAAGTTGATATGATTCGACCGCAATGACGAGAGAAACACGGTGGTACCAAAATATGTCCTGTATATACGTAATATAAAAAGTTATTAAGAACAAACATTTGCTGAAAAAACAGGTTTTTTAAGATTTGTTGAACCTCTACAGTCCAAACCATTGACCTGAGGTCAAATTCTGATGCCTTCATTTGAAAGACAATTAAACATGCTTTTACAGTGATTTTTTCGTTCCCTCCTAGCTGCCCAATAGTTTCCGAGATAATGGCAGGTTTTCCTAAAATATCATGTTTTGACAAAAATAATTTTTGGTGACGTCAACTTTGACCTTGACGATAATGGCCTGCAGGTCACAAAGAGTTGACAAAACATAGAGTTCAATTTCGGACCTTAGTCACACACCAAGTTCAATGTTTTCTAGCTCTTATGACAGCGGAGATCTGAAGGGGGCGATAAGCTCCTCCCCCAACAGATTCGATACTTTTCATCCCTCCAGGAATAGGGTTAAGCTGACCGAAAAGCGTCCAAAAAGTTACAAGCCTGACCGACCAATTACCAAATCGGTCACACAATTTTTTCGGTAACCCAAATTTTGGTAACCGATTGACACCACTTATCAGCATGCACTATTGATATTGAAAAAGGCATGCATTTTGGTTTTGTAAAATTGGTAAGTAATTATCTTTGGCAAAGTGAACCGATTTCCAATTAAAAATTACCAATATAAATGTCATGAAAAGACGATTGTGCTAATGGGTGATAAGTCAGTGTTCATGCGACGCATCATCAGATATGTGACAGGGCGTTTTTCGTCTCGAGCAATGTCGATGGGACATAAACATTATTGGATATAACTTTGTTAACTTTTATTGGATTTCCAATTGAAAATAATACAGAGACTCGTCTTCAAGAGGCCTTACTGTTGGTGGGTGGCCTGTACCTATAGCTGCAATATTTTCCGTAATAGAAGCATATGCAGCACAATTCCACTCCATGTCCACACGACAGTGATCCACACTGATCTGGAGATAGTTGTTAATAAATATCTTCGTCAATTGTCACCATTCACACACCGCTGAAAACTCATTCATGGGTAGTTAGATAACATTTATTTATGCATAAGGACATTTATGGGTATTTTTTCACGTAACACCATTTTTCGTATATTTCTTATATACATTATGCATGTCATACCACCCACATGAACATCTCTCGTCACTTACACAACACATCTCCATTGCGACAAAGGACCCGGGACATCCTCGCGGCTCGCCTCTCTCCTGCTTTAACTACTGCCTCTCTCCTATCTACTGCCGTGACCCTGCAGATTCAAGTTTATGAATTGGCTTAGTGGTTCCCACCTTCCTTATAAATTTTGGGAATGAGCAGTTTCATTATGCTGAAAGTTTCTCGGTCTGAAATCTTGACTTTATTCGGGCTCCCAATTTGTATGCTTAGACCGCCTGATGATGGATTATTGCTTTTCCCACAATAATGGCATGTCTCCAAAGCCGTCTGTTATCATGGAATCCTAGCATTACATGTTTTTCCTTCAGAACCGCCCTTGGCTGTATGTCTGTACGGAGGTTTAACCAATCTTCATTCTTCAACCTGCCTCCAAAAGTTATTGACAAGAGGACACGACCCAAATTTGTGACGTAGCGTTTCTGGGCTCCTTTTACATCTGTCACAGCTATCAATCTCTCTCACGCCCATTTTATAAAGCAATTTATGTGTGACCGCTGTTAACGTAACAATTTTGTAGTGCAATGATCTGTAGTAGGAGCAGCTGGTTGCAAAGCAGACCGCTTGATATGTCTCTGGCCAATCTATGTATTTCACCACTGTTCAATCCACTTGCTCTCCCAATGCTTACTAGTATTTTTGCACTGCGTTAAGCGATTATAAATATGTTTCGTTCGGTCGTTCCTTTCTCTGCTCCAAGAAGATACCTAATTTGATCTGCTCTACAAAACTGCCTCAATCTTGTCAGTTCACATTACCCCATGCTCTAAAGGTGAAGCATCTCCCTTTAAGAGGCCGGCATAATCCAGGAATGCTTCCAGACAGGTTATAAACATGTTTTGCTTCAGCAAAAGTCATTATCTGCCCCGGAGGGCTGTTCTCAAGTTCATCGAAAATACAAAAGCCCCTTATTTTATTCACCCACTGGTCCGATCTCATCAGTTTTATACTTCGTATTGTCGGAATTTCCAAAAAAGAGATACTACCCATAGACAAGTCCTCTAGTTTAAATGTGCTGACGAAAAAAGTCCCCAGCTGCAGGTAACTTCCTTTCCAAAATGGATTACTTATTTTATTGCTAAGATACTTCATGAAGCTACTGACCATTATCCCAAACAAAAGTTGGTCTCCCAACAGATAGTTCAATGACTGGCAATAACTTCCCAAGGGGTGGGTCGTGAATAAGAGCCCTTCTTTACCCACGATTATCTTTAGTGCGGCGATGAAAGACCTCAGGTCTGTCATACACTGACACAATAACACATAGTGGGTAATGCCAAACGTCTTTTACTTATTTTGTTTTCGCTTTCCGTTCCAAATAAATATTTGCCATCATGCCTTCCTAACGGGAAATCATTTTCTTCCTTTGGGCTAGGCAGTGAAGTGAGAGATGGTGGGTTATTTTTTACAGCATAGTGATTAAGAACAGTGATTCTACCTGCGATAGTCCAGCTGTCCGGTTCTCCATTGATTTAAAGCATTCTTTCTATTCCATCTATTTTTGTCTCGTAGTTCAGCATCGTAATATCAGCAAGTTTTATGTTAAATATTATGCCCGCAAGCTTAACGTTATCTTTCATTGTCAAGGTATGGGCATATCTTCACTTATCTGCCGTCTCGAATCTTCAGCTCCAATCCACATCGCTGCCGTTTTTTTAATGTTTGGTTTCAAACCTGAGAATTTAGCAAACGTGCCGAGCTCTGCGAAAAGCTGGCGTGTTAAATTTGGACTACCGTCTAACAGGCACAGTACATCGTCGGCATATGCCGATAGTTTGACTTCATGTTTACCTATTTTGATGCCCTTAATGTTTGGATTGGTTCTAATTTTATCCAACAAGTATTCTAGTGCAATAATGAATAGGTAACCACAAATTGGATCACCCTGACGCGACGCAATACCACTTCAACGCGACTCTTACAAGACCATAGTGCAAACATTAGCCGTTTTCACGAAGGCTTATTTTGCGCGAAATGTTTTAAAACATTTTAAAATGTTTTAAAATGTTTCAGTAGTAGCCGTCTTCCACGATGGAGCAAATTTGCAATAAATCTTTAACCCTCGCTCTACGGTGCCCGTAGGTCGAGGTTAAAACATTTTTTTTTTTGCAAATTAAGTCCTCGGAAGCGGCTACAACTAAAACATTTCAAAACATTTTAAAATGTTTTAAAACATTTAGCGCAAAATAAACCATCGTAAAAACGGCTATTTACACATTTTTAATCGCGTCCAACACTACTCACGAGTCAGGCACTGGCGAACGAAGTTGTTTATGTTTTTTATGTATTCAAGGAGCGAATTTTACCGTTCGATACCTACTTTTGACGTCACAACTCGTTTCGGTGACGCAAGATTGTTGTGACGTCACATGTAAAAAATATTACTATTTTTCAAATTACTACAAATTGCGACGTTTTGCGCAAAAATAAATGCCTGGACCGTAATCAGGGCACGCTTCTCCATCATTCTACATACTTTATCAACGTGCTATATTCTCTTTAACAAACACAAGGAAAAAATGGGCGTGGACGACAGGACAGGACAGGACAGGACAGGACAGGACAGGACAGGACAGGACAGGACAGGACAGGACAGGACAGGACAGACAGACAGACAGACAGACAGACTTTAAATAGTAAGTTAGATGATAATAATAACTGCACGCATTTATACCGAACTGTCACAAACAAAGCTGGTAGCCATGTAAATGGTTTGAAAGAAGCAAGAGGTAGAACGACTTTTACGCGCTTAAATGGTCCCTGTGGATCTTGTGGAGCCTGGGAGAGATGGTTTGCCCTCTTGGGGCGATGGTCCTGGCCTGGTCTCCACTATCAGCTCTTCGGTCCAGCAGGTTGGGCACCACTGGAGCAGCTTCCGGGTGCCGATATCCGCGTCTTTGCGTTCGCATCGCCCTTTCGGAACTCGGCAGACTAGCCAAACATGTAGTCCGCATACAAGTTAATATTTTATAAAGGGAGTGGGCCCTGGGGCCAGCAATTACTGCTAAGGAGAGCCTCTGCCAGACACTTAACCTGCGCGGTGGTAGGGAAAGGGTAAATATTATCTCTCCGGGAATTTCTCAATAATTTGAATACCTACTGTGAAAGATATCGACGTGATACTTTGGATACTTTTTTTCTGCATTAATTCCTCGTCTTTAAGGAAAACTTCATTGAAAGTGATGCAGCTTGTTGGGAGATAATGACGTTTTAGTTGCGTCATGCCATGCCATTTTTGGTGGAAAAACGATAAATGTTAGAACAATCTAAGGAAATCAAGTTTTAAGGCATATGGCAATACGCTTCGATTCTTGATAGATAAAAATGATTCGGTTAAGTACAAACAGCAACTGTTATTCGAATCATCTGCGCCCATTTAGTGATGAGACTCTGTGCTTCCAAATACTTTAAAATGCAGGTGTTTATGCAATACAAATCACGGCATAGACCAGTGCGGCGTTTTTTACGTTTTAGTTTATCTAGAAAATGCGTCATTTTTTGTGGAAACGGTTAGACTCAAATCGTTACAACGACCTTGGTAACTTTCTCTTTTTGTGGAGTGAGGGCTTAATACATGTTGGCCCCCTTCCAGGCTCTTGGGGGTAATGGCCGAATTGACCCCCTGGATCCGACAGTGTGTTGAAACTGCAGAAAAATATCGATGATATAAGGTACCACATCAGCGAGTTGCATTGTAGCGTCGATTGTTAGGCGTCGTTTGCACGAAATATACGAAAGGATACTTCTAGAAACAGGTGGTGCATTTGAAAGGTGAAGGACCCAAATGTCCTCTTAAGCATTATATGGACAAATTATTCAGTGAATTAAGCCGTACACTCGCAGCAAGTTCCATTAGCCGAGTCTTCGTGCATGTTCATTGTGATGATATTGCCACACGTGTTGTTCAGAGATTGCAGATGCTTTGGTATATAAACCCCCATCTTACTGTCGTCTTTACCTCGGCATCGGAGAACGCACCACAATGCATCCTCTGCAGCTTCTGCCTTTGCCTTCTGGTGTTTCACCACGATCAATGCCTCAGCAATTGAGGCTGACTGCATGAAAGACATCCGCCGAGATGAAAGGGAGTCCCAGCTGATATGAAATGAAGGGAATCCAGCTGATATGAGATGAAGGGTGTCCCAGCTTGATAATGAAGATGAAGGGCGTCCCTGCTGATATGAAGATAAGGGAGTCCCCAGCTGACAATGGAAGATGAAGGGAGTCCCAGCTGATATGAAGTAAAGGGTGTCCAGCTGATAGAAGATGAAGGGTTGTCCCAGCTGATATCAGACTGAAAGGGAGTCCCAGCTGATATGAAGATGACAGGGTGTTCCCAGCTGAAATTGGAGATGAAGGGATCCCAGCTGATTATGAAGATGAAGGGTGTCCCAGGCTGATATGAAGCATGAAGGGTGTCCCGCTGTATGAAGATGAGGCTGTCCCAGCTGATGTGAGATCGAAGGGAATCCCAGCTGATATGAAGATGAAGGGTGTCCCAGCTGATATGAAGATGAAGGGTGTCCCAGCTGATATGAAGATGAAGGGAGTCCCAGCTGATATGAAGATGAAGGGTGTCCCAGCTGATATGAAGATGAAGGGCGTCCCTGCTGATATGAAGATGAAGGGAGTCCCAGCTGACATGAAGATGAAGGGAGTCCCAGCCCAGCTGATATGAAGATGAAGGGTGTCCCAGCTGATATGAAGATGAAGGGTGTCACAGCTGATATGAAGATGAAGGGAGTCCCAGCTGATATGAAGGGTTCACCAGCGGCTTAAATATCCCTAGAGACTACGGCTTAGATATTACCTTCTGTCCTGACTGTCATTGTGCAGTCAGTTCTGCTCGACAACACTACTATTCTTATAGGTGTGATTATTTTTTTGTTATAATGTTCCTAAATATCCAATGGTTGTAACATGGAACTTGTGGTTGCTTAAATCTCCTTATGTCACTATTGCGTGCTGCAATGGTCCGTGAATATGAGTTACAATCACAATCTTAGTTGTGAACGTGCTGTGGTGCTTAGTCTTTGTGTGGGCAATCGGAGTGCTAATAACTTCTCAACATACACGCCTTTAAAGCGGGAAGCCTGTATTGAAGGCAGAAAAATAAAAAAACCAATGACATGTTATGTCGGATCAAGTCCTCATGGTACACAGTCAGGCTAGTGGGTCGAGGCGCAAGTGTGCGCAACCAAGCACTTTGAAAAACTATGGTTTGCGTTGGGGTGCACCGCTTCCTAATTACGATAGCGAAATTTTGTTTGTTATCAATGTGATGTTTTATGTCAATAAACCTTTTTTGTAAACATTGAACAGCAGGAACATTGTCATACATATATGATCATACATAATACATTTACATATTCATGAACTTAACATCGTACCACATCAATGCGGTAGTATTAAATAAATAAGAATCTGAAAGTGGGCTCCACTTTCAGATTCTTATTTATTTTATCATATGTATATTTGTTCTTCGATTTATGTATTTCTGTATTATAAATATGTATGTCACATATGTAATTATAAATATTATTATGTCAATACAATATACAATATGTCAAAATACAATATGTCACATAAATATTCTTAACATTTCTGAGTTATTTGGTAATTTGTTTATTTATTGACCATGAGCAGCAGGCGTTCACCCAATTAAAGCTAAAGTTGAGTAAATAAAACACGCGATGACACGACAGAAGTGCACTTACACATGCACAAAGTTTATACCAAGATCAGGCAAATATGCTAAGAAAATTGTGATACTTAAATAGCACAAAAGTTAATGAAACAGCATAGATGAATAAAATAAACATAAATAAAGGTGAACAATAGTTCACAGGAAATATATGAGGCTAAAAACACAAACAAAGTGTTTGTGTAAGAAAATATACGATCGGTTAACGAGACAACCCCAGTACAATAAGAATAATGCAACTCGCACGCTCGGTAACTCACATACGCCCACACACGAACNTCTGTGAGACAGCAAGGCGATATTACAAGATTTTAAAGATCTGAATATGAGAGTGAGTGTGAATGGTGATGAGAATGGACATGTGGCTCGAGCCAGATAATAAACTTGTGTTGGATACTGTCTAACCGGACGAGCTGTGTTGCTGCTGCGCCTCCCCATATCAGACATCCGTATTAGAGTATAGAGCGCGACACCACCTCTGTCTCTGTCTCTGTCTGTCGGTGCTGCACGCAGTGGAATCATAGGGGACCAAATTTAGACACTGAGGAAGGAGCCAGCATTCACGGGGGTATTTGCTACCCTCCCATTAACATGCTATCCGCGGGTATGCAGTACAGTGAAAAAGCGTCGAGTGACTAAAGGATTTTTGTAAAGGCTATTGATGCATCATCTATTTTATATATATATATATATATATATATTATTACTATGTCCGCTCGTGTCGAATTAATTCAGTTTCACTGCAGGGAAAAATCGGTTCCACTGGGGGGGGGGGGGCAATTCCCTTCCACTGGGGGGTCAACTCCCCTCAGTTAACATGTTATGCGAGGCCCTGTTTTTATCTCCTTTCTCCTTCCTGTATACCATGGCGCGGCCCGCAGTCATTTTCTTCAAACATCAAGCTATGCGGTACACCATAACTTCAGGCGTTTACTACTAGTGCCATCTAGGGGCAGACATATAAGTTAATACGTGCTGCTGTTGCAACTTGCACCAGAATGACTCATGAGTAATGACTCCACACACCAGTCGACCCGACGGAAATTTACAGCACCCTTTTCATTGTAAATGTGCATAGCGCAAATGATGCACAGCATTGTCTTATAGCGCATTAACTTTACCGCGAAGGCGGCTAAGCTCATTTTCTCAGCAGTTTTGATTGTGTTTATCGATGCCTCTTTGTGAATTGACCAAAGGCGACTGGTCTGGACGATGTGAACTCACAATTGTTTTTTAAGAAAATGCCTTAGCATACGTCTTTATTGGGTGTTCTTTCAACTAGCTACCCTTAACGTGTTCTCCAAAAGTACTCATTGTATCAACTGCAATGTATCACATTATACTCACTCTTACATTGGTTCGGAAGGTAACCAAGGAAAATAGTTTGCCCTCCCCTTCCCCCAGTGGAATGGCGGTTCTCAGACTTATTGCAGCGACCACATTAACAAAGCGTCGTGAATCTGAGTCCTGCCATCGTGCGCGAATGGCCCATGCAGTCTGATACTCGCTTTCCAGCGAGGTGATCGCCGAATTTTCGTCCGATCACTCACAAAAAAATCAACACCCGCGCCATGTTTCAACACCCCTAGCCCGTGTGATGCCCACACAACCTAAAATACGTCGACTGGGAGGTGCTTTTATTGTCACTAGAGAAGGTTTACCGCAAGCATTCGTGATCACCGCTGCATGGGGAGTATATAGTAGGTATGACGGAACAACCCGTGATAACCGCTGCATGGTGTGTCGAGGTGTCGCAACACTCATGCAGGGTGTGAGTGTTTCAAATGCCCTTATCAGCTTCGGAGCGTATTGCGGAATTTTCGTCCAGCTCATCGGACAGTCCAGTCTGAGGTGAACAAAATCGACTAAAATGTATTTGATAATTATATTTTAGTTTGAGCCTGTCTTATTAAATGTGCGCAATAAATATGTATTACAAGAGTTGATTCCAGATTTGCTAAAGGAAAGGACTGAACGTGATGATCGGTGGCTACGCTCTCACTACTTGGTGTGCACACTTACCCTGTTTGGTTGGAATCGTTTGCATGGTTCCTTGGTACTCTACCAATATCTAGCCGATGTCTTACGCTTGCCTGGTGGTTACGTTGGCTCACGATTCATTTGAACTATTTCAGCGTACCCACACCATGAGCACCGGACAGGCTCCCGCACCCCCTGCAAATAGGGGCTGCCAAATAACCGTAAAGTGAACCACACACTGCAGCGCCGCCATCACTGGCCTGGTTGGACGGTGCATAGCAGAAGTAAGAGATCTGATAAGAGTAGTAAGAGATCTGATAAGTATATTTTTGGACGTGCTTTGAGACCCGTCGACAGGGGCGGAACTTCATGAAATCGCTCGGGGGGGGGGGGGGCTAATGTTAATTTGATATATTTTAACTCATCAGTTCTTACTTTGCAACGCCATAGGCCTAATGTTAAAATTTGAAAGCAATGGGGGGCTCGGGCCCCCGGCCCTCCCCAAGAGATATAAAATTCCACCCCTGCCCGTCGACCATTGAGGCTTCCGGACGAAAAGTAAGTGACAAGTATACGATGGACTTGTGGCTCATGCATCACATATTGTGTTCCAAAGACCAAATGCATAGTTTATGCGCTGTCAAACACGGCGTGGGATGGCATTCAGCCAACTGCAGACAGCTAAAGCTCGTCACAAAGTCCACCGGGCCTGCATTCAGGCCGTGGGCTGTCTTCACCAACTCACCTGTCAACAAGCCCAGGCCTGTAACCACGCTGCATTCACAGAGGTTGCACTAACATAATCGTAGATTTACCATCCGAAAGCCTTAGCATGTATACAATATTGTGTCTGAATATAAGTGTTCTGATATGTGTCCTGCTTAATAAATTGCAGGTACTCGAAGAGCTCAAAAGTGTTTGTGTTCAGTTGGTTTTATTCTACCTTGAAACTCCTTTAACTTAACAACTTAGGGGTGCACCGACTAATGTCAGAGAATGCACAAAGTCCCAAGAGGTGCACGAGCACCTATTGCACCCGCCTGGCTACGAGCCTGCATAAGCCTGTCTCAGGGGCTTATTTGTGGAGAGCTGTTGCTTGCTGCCGCTCAACATCAATAATGGCATGTGTATTTGTGTTGGCACTACATTATTTGTTTGTGTTTGTGAAATGTATATCAATATAAGTGAAAGTTGTGCTTACCGTACCGTAACGTACGGTACGGTAAGAAGTAGCACACTTAACCCTATTCCCTGCGGGGGGCAGATTCTGCCCCCTCCCGGGTAGTTTTTCGCCCGCCGCTTCTGAACCGTTAGGTCTATCGTCCTTTAAGAGCTTTCGGAACTTTCCTACATATGAAATGACGCCATGTTTTGTGAAAATTTTGAAAAAATCAGTCAAGCAGAGGCGGCTCCAGGGTCATGTTTTTGGGAGGTCGTTACGAATGCGGGTGAGCGGCGCATATTTCCTTCGTAGTTTGCGGTGGAATACAAGTGTCAGAAACTAAGTTGATGCTTCGTACCTCATACATATATTGGGAATTATACATATTTTGGGGCAGAGGCGAACTCAGGTACATAAAATGGGAGGCGATATTCTCCGTCAACTTAGGCCAAACATCAAATAAGCAAGATGATAAAAGGCGTTCCACACATGGTCCCTCCCACGTTGTTTACCAGAATCCGCTTATGCACAATTTGTTACATTTAACAAATTACAGTAACAAAGCCCACGTGTGACGTTCTCACGTCCAAAACACTAAGGAAAAGCACATATTTTGTATAAAAAATCACCCAATTTTTGTATCCCTGAGTACGCCTATGATTTTTCATTTTTGTACTTGTCCCTTTCACACATTGCATACCATGACATTGGAAGCTCAGAAACGTTTTTTTTGCATGCAAATCAGTCGAATCACATGGCCACAATGACCTTTCAAAAAACACCCCAAATTTTCGTATTTTTGGCCCCCTGGCCCCTTTTAAAACAAAAAAAATATTTATGGGTCAAAAAAGAAAGATTTCGTCACGAAACGAATCGAAATGGTGTTAGTCCCATCGAAATGGCCCCAGCGGTTCTCGAGATCTTCTGGGGGGGGCAGAATCTGCCCCTCCCCGCAGGTTAACGTAATTCTGGCCGCCCGCAGGGAATACGGTTAATAATATTTTGTATTTAACAACTTATCGACTTTCTTCTGCCTATCAATCTTTCTGCTGTAGCTTCCAATCCACTCCTCCTTCGGAAACAGCAAACTGGACCAAGCTGAACACCGGTGAAGGTCTTCCTTTCACGAAGCTCTTCTTACTGCCATCTGAAACCACTGGCGGATCTACAACGGCAACTTGTGGCGGTTTTGGGGGGGGGCATCACCCCAAAAGGTTTCACAAAAATTACAAAGAACTCATCGGATTTCCGCTCCCTGATGCATTACCAGATGATTTAAAAATAAACTTTCCCTAGTAAAAGTTGCTTACGTTCCCTAAAAAGTTCCCTAGTAAATGTCCCTCTACATCAGAAGACGTGCAAATTTGAGCCGGTTTCAGGCGGTTTGGGGTAAGCATTTGCCCCTATTGCCCCTCCCCTGGATCCACCAGTGTCTGAAAACAAGCTCAGGATGACTACCGCAGTGACCTCTATATTTGACTGGTCGAGCATCGGATGGCGCTGCTGTCGCGGCAGCATTCGGGAGTTCCGATTGTCCGAAAGTCATGAGGTAATTCTCGGGATATTGCTGTAGGGTAGGGTCGGGTAATGAGTACGCAGCGGGTAAGAGTACGCACCAGCTGTTCCGCCTAACTTAGCAAGGTCGAAGCGACGCCATTCAGTGTCATAAGCAAGCCACCATTGCCTTTATAAGACATCCAAAATGTCTGAGTGCTGCAGCCTCATTAGTCGTTCTGAGACCCGCGGCGCCCCGCTACTGAGACCCGCGCCCTGCTAAGGTCTCCAGCCGAACACGTCCCGCTGGGGGGGGGGGAACTTTACCCTCAGGTCAAGGTCAAGTGGTTACCCAAGTAGGCCACGTTGCATATTAGGAGACGTGTCTTGACGAGACCAAACTTATTGGTGCAAAGTTTCACTTATTCATATCTTCATTATTTCGAGATTTATTGACGAAAGGGGACTGTTTGATGACCTTCGATGATCTCAGATAAACTCGTATGGGTCACTAAACAAAACCTGCTCTCGGATCATTAATAGTGTCCCATGGTAACATTATCCAGAAGGGATTGGATTAATATCCTCGGTATAGGAAGCATTTGCATATTTCTCCGTTGACCTATAATGGAGAAGTCACGAAATTGACCAGCAGGCCTCAGGTCACCGA
>VOPJ01012023.1:0-33541 GCA_014673585.1 Semibalanus balanoides
GATCCCTTAGAAACTGTGATAATGGCACGACCGCAAACTTTTTGGGAGATGACCCCATATGGGTCACTGAACACAACCTGCACTTGGATCATACTTGACTTGACCTTGACCTGACCTGGTGACCTGACCCAACCCGACACGAAACTTGAATTTTCGCAAAATGTGGTGTGGAAAGGATCAATGATAAGTTATGCCCAGTTTGGTGGCGCTACGCGTCGCCGTTTTTTCTCGTCATCTCGAGAGAGAAAAAAAACGGAGGGATGTTCAAACACCCCCATTGGGGCGCGGGTTAATAACAAAATACATCTTGCATTCAACAGAACAGATGCATTCTACAAAATTAAAAAAAAAAAATACGACCAAATAGTCGTACATAATTCATATTGCCCCTTATGTGATAAATAAAATAACGACATGTCTTAAGTAGCAGACAATTTATTGCTGAATTAATTTCTGTTTTACCCTGTACCTACATTTATTCTGTCACCAATATTTCCCATATATCCCGTACAGCTTTTGGATATTGTTACCGGTAAAACGTTCTTATTTCGTCGGGAACCGAGCAAGCGGTTTTTAGCTTTAATTCCGAGCGTGATAGAGCACTTAGAAACTACGTTTTGAGTTAAACATAACATGCCAAACTGCTTACTGACTGTATTGACTAAAATTTGAGCTGCTTTTTGGTCATGAAAATGCATAATTAATGCTCTAAAGCATCTTCTTCTCCTGAGCCCACATTTTCAAAGGTAAGACATACTTACATGGAGGCTTAGTGCTCAATCATTCGACTAATGTTGCGGCTAGCGAGGGACGGTGACCCGGTCACCATATCTTGCTGTGCTGGTCCACAGGAGGTCAGTCACTGGGCGGGTCAGCCGGGGCCGGTCCGGCGCGCGGCCGCTGGGTCGTGGTCGCATCCACCACAAAACACAAGACAGGACTGTGCGTCGGCGCGTATTATTATTTAACCCGCAGACACATCATTTCACAACTCTGATAAGATACTTGTTCGACACAAGCGTTTAAGTGTGCAATTTTTCAGTAGCATGGACCAAACAGTTGCAAAAAATAAGCTTCTGAAAGCAATGCCTACGGTTGGGTGGGGCCATTCATATGTATATGCCCCCTGGTTGATGGAAGACCTCGCATTCGCTCGGCAATAACCATAATTGCTAACGAAATGCAAGACTGTATTCAGGCAAACTGTTCGTGCGTGCCGCCCGTTACTCAGTAGATCCGGAAGTGTTTGCGACTGAGGTGGCGCGGTACTCAGTAGATCCCGTCGTGTTTGTGTCTGAGGTGGCGCGGTACTCAGTAGATCCCGTCGTGTTTGGTGTCTGAGGTGGCGCGGTACTCAGTAGATCCGGTCGTGTTTTGTGGTCTGAGGTGGCGCGGTAAACTCAGTAGATCCGTCGGTTTGTGTCTGAGGTGGCGCGGGTACTGCAGTAGATCTGGTCGTGGTTTGTGTCCTGAGGTGGCGCGGTAGAGCAGTAGATACGTCGTGTTGTGTCTGAGGTGGCGCGGTCTCAGTAGATCGGTTCGTGGGTTTTGTGTTCTGAGGTTGGCGGCGGTCTCAGTAGATCCCGTCGTGTTTGTTTTGTTCTGAGGGTGGCGCGGTACTCAAGTAGATCGCGTCGTGTTTGTGTCTGAGGGTGGCGCGTCTCATTAGTAAGATCCCGTCGTGTTTGTGTCTGAGGTGGCGCGGTACTCAGTAGATCCCGTCGTGTTTGTGTCTGAAGTTGCGCGGTACTCACGTATATCTGGTCGTGTTTGTACCGCTGGTGGAGGTTGGCGATGAAGGCCTGCTCGGTGAGTGGCTCCAGCAGGACGGTGTCCCAGGCGCCGACCTCACGCTCCAGGGTCAGAGGTCGGCTGAAGGCAGAGCCGGACCGTGGTCCGGGCCGGTCCCGGTCCCCCCGGTCCCCGGACCCGGACCGCGGTCCGGGCCGGTCCCCCCGGTCCCCGGATCCGGGCCGTGGTCCCGGCCGGTCCCCCCGGTCTCCGGATCCGGGCCGTGGTCCCGGCCGGTCCCCCCGGTCCCCGGATCCGGACCGTGGTCCAGGCCGGTCCCCCCGGTCCCCGGACCCGGACCGTGGTCCGGGCCGGTCCCGGTCCCCCCGGTCTCCGGAGCCTGGCCACGGTCCGGGCCGTTCGCCCAGTGGCGGGCCCGGTCCGCCACTGGCCATCACAGGCACCACCCGCTCTGAAACACAGAGGAAAGACAAGGTGAGAAATATGCCACTGAAATTGATAATTGGTTGGTATTAATAGCACAAGAAGGTTAAGATGAGGAATACAAACGAATACATAAACATATATCAGCCAAATGAAGCTAGGAGCATAAAACAACGATATACGCCGTTTCACGAAGGATTATTACGCTGAAAATATTCTGAGAAGTTTCTGAATTGTTTTGGTACAAAATTATTAGTATAATATACATTCAAAGAAATATATTACTGATTTGGGGAATAGAATGGACGCATTTACTCAGCTTATAACAAGTTTATAAAGCAAAATTAAACGTTTTTAAAGAAAATATGCGTCGTAAGTCCATTCGTTCAGTTTCACATAGCAAGTTTTAATTGGTGGAGATCAGAACTGACCAATCAATACTAATCTTTATTATTACCACACAAAACAAAATGTTTCGCATAATACCTATTCCTTTGTGAAAATGGCTACTGGTAGAGGTCCACGAGCAAATGATTGGCAATTAAAACAAGTAAAAATAATATACCTGCCGAAAGCACTTGGATCTGTGGATGTTATGTTGGATTTCAGGGTGTGCGTATATAGAAATAAAATGGATTTAGGATACATATTTACGTCGTAGTCGTTCAACACCTGTTTACATTACCACTTCTAGGAAGACGCGTTGCATTAAAACTTAGCCACCACTTCTAGGAAGACACGCGATGCTGAGTATTCAATCAATCAATCAATTAATTGATTTTGAAATACCTACATGTGGACAAAGCACATATATGTAGGTACATATAAACAGTGAGACGTGAGTACGTATAGGTGTATGCTTAGATTCAATTTACACCATGCCATTCGCCAGAACACACTAAAACATGATCAGCAGGCTAAATTTAAGGCATCACCACAAGTCGAATGAGGCCCAGGCATCCGAGTCATTTTGGCTAGAAGCTAGAAGCGACTCATTTTTAGCTATTCGTATCCGCGTATTTTCCCCCTTCCTCTTCCTCCGTCCCCTCCCACACTCCCTTCGCTCTCTCGCTCTCTCGCTCTCTCGCTCTCTCGCTCTCTCGCTCTCTCGCTCTCTCGCTCTCTCGCTCTCTCGCTCTCTCGCTCTCTTCGCTCTCCCTCGCTCCTCTCTGCTCTCTCGCTCTCTCGCTCTCTCGCTCCCCTCTCGCTCTCTCGCTCTCTCGCTCTCTCGCTCTCTCGCTCTCTCGCTCCTCTCGCTCTTTCCGCTCTCCGTCGCTCTCTCGCTCTCTCGCTCTCTCGCTCTCTCGCTCTCCTCGCTCTCTGCTCCTCGCCTCTCGCTCTCTCGCTCTCCCGCCTGCTCTCGCTCCGTCTCGCTCTCTCGCTCTCTCGCTCTCTCGCTCTCTCGCTCTCTCGCTCTCTCGCTCTCCTCGCTCTTCTCTCTCTCTCTCTCTCTCTCTCTCTCTCTCTCTCATCTCTCTCTCTCTCTCTCTCTCTCTCTCTCTTCTTCTCTCTCTCTCTCTCTCTCTCTCTCTCTCTCTCTCTCTCTCTCTCTCTCTCTCTCTCTCTCTCTCTCCTCTCTCTCTCTCTCTCTCTCTCTCTCTCTCTCTCTCTCTCTCTCTCTCTCTCTCTCTCTCTCTCTCTCTCTCTCTCTTCACATTCTCTACCCTTCTTTCTTTAGGCACGTCTGAATGATAAGGAAAACATTGTTTAAATGAGTTTCCTCTTTTTCCTTTTGCCTATTCCGTGCTCACTCACGGTTACCCGCCCGTGTTCTGGAAAAAGCGGGAGGCAGCCAGCCGCTATTTGAGGCGTTCATCGACCACGTTACGTACACTACTTAGATGGCAGGGGGAGATAGAGAGGTGAGAGAACGAGCGTAACAGGGCGGTAACGATCGTCGATTGCGAGGGGAGAGAGGTCCGCAGAGCTGGGAGCAGCCACCTCGGAGCAGCAGAATCTGCACTCGTCTCTAACGGCTGCACGGCTAGGCTAGGCTAGGAGCGGGGCATGACGCACGCGGATTCTCCACTCTGATGATAGAAGGCATGTGGCCAGCCACCAGGGGGCTCTCTGGAGGTGCTGACTGGGGACTGGGACAGCCAGGCAGTGAGATCTCGATGGCTGTCGACGCTCATGAGCAGACTGCGACTTGCGGTGGCCGATCGATAACAAACCATTTCATGACAGCAAAAATGGCGTGGAAATAACCACGCAAACTGCCACGAGGTTTCATTGAATCCCTAAAGCGAAGATCAAGGGCAAACATTAAGATAGCGAAAGTTTTGTCCCAATCTGGTGCAGCGCGTGGCCGGTCAGGAAGGGGTGCTGGAAACAACTGAGGTCAGCAAATGACGAGTGTGGTCAGCAGAAGTGCTACTCGACGAGCCACTCGGACGCCACGCTGGGGTTAATCACGCGTATAGTCGGACTGTGGAGAGCTAATCACGCGTACAGGCGGACGGCGGCCACTCCGACTGAGAGTGACGCTCAGACGGGGTCAGAGCATTACTCGGATCAGCGGATAGACGGTGAGACTGAATCTAAGTCGCTGCCCATTATACTGCCTATGATGCTGCCTACTATACTGCTGCGTCTAGTCTCCGTCCATCAGCCTGGTAGAGTCAGCTCTTCCTCGTCCGGGATCCTCAGTCTGCGATATGTGCGTAGTGTGTCCTTCTGGCTTATGTTAAGTCGCAATGTTGAATGCAGTTGTCCACCCGGTCCCTCGACCGGCCTGGAAGGATCTTGTCATGCCTAAGATGGCTCGTGATACGCCCGAAAGGGCGTTGGTCCCGACTTCTCAGCCTCTCAATTTAGCTCTACTTGTATTTATTCGATGCTGGATCTTTTCTCAAACTGTTCTTTTAATCACTAAACAAATGTACGTTGGATTTCCCTGGTTAGCATTTCCCACACTGACGGGAACAGCAGCTCTGTTTCTGAGGCAACGGTAAATATATAGCTGACCTACTTAGCACACTGTCATCGGCCGCTCACTGGTTTATGCTAACAGCTTCTGACTGCCAGCGGTCGAAGCATAACTCGCAGCGCGTCCTAACACTGGCCCAGTGTTCGAACCCGGCGGCCTGCGGCCAGGTCGAGTGCCAGAGTGACGGAGGACGTCAGAAGAGATCAGTGGCCGCCGTTCGCCGGGCTCACCGGAGTCCCGTCAGGCACGCCGACCGGACAGGGAGGCACACAGGACTCCCGGGGAGGAAGGGAGGGAGATAGGGAAGGAGGTAGGGAGGGAGGAGATAGGGAGGGAGGTAGGGAGGGAGGGAGGGAGGGAGGGAGGGGAGGGAGGGAGGGAGGGAGGGAGGGAGGTAGGGAGGGAGGGAGGGAGGGGGAGGTAGGGAGGTAGGGAGGTAGGGAGGTAGGGAGGGGAGGGAGGTAGGGAGGGTAGGGAGGTAGGGAGGTAGGAGGTAGGGAGGTAGGGAGGTAGGGAGGTGGGAGGTAGGGAGGGTAGGGAGGTAGGGAGGTAGGGAGGTAGGGAGGTAGGGAGGGAGGGAGGGAGGGAGGTAGGGAGGGGGTACCCCACCACTTCCCACCCTCCGCACTCCACCACATCCCAGCCCAGCTGTGGCGTGCAGAGGTCGGCAGCTGTGGCCGTCGGCCTGCCCCGCCCCGCCGGCTGGCGCGGCACCTACCCGCCTTGAGCCTCAGCTCCGTCGGCGGCGAGACGCGGCGACCTGGGCCGAGGCCGGCGTCGGGGAGGTCCGGCGGTGGCAGGTCAGTGTGGCGCGGCCGCGCGCCGCCCACTACCATCCGGTTCACCAGCGCCTCCGAGCTGGAGCTGGAGGCAGAGCCGGGCTCGGCGCGGCCCCGCCTGCCCCGGCCGCTGCTGCACAGCTGGATATTAAGGCCGCTGGAGTAGCTCTGCGCAGGCTGGAGACGGCCGGCGGCCGGCGAGCGGCGTCCATAGGAGAATACCCGGCCGCGCCGGGCCTGGTAGGCGGGCTCCCCGTGCGAGCCGCTCAGGTGGCGCTGACACACCGGGCAGTCGTACACGTCATGGTCGTCCTCCTGCTCGTCCTCCTGCTCGTCCGCCGGCACCATGGCGGCGGCGGCGGCGGCGGCGGCGGCGACCCGCGTGGCACCACTCCCTCGCACACACAGACAGCAGACACACAGAGAGACACAGGTGTGGCCGGCGGCCCCGGCAGGCCAGCGCAGACTGGCGGCCGCCACCCGCCGCAGCCGGCCTGCCAGCCGCGCCGATATATAAATACCTGACGGGCGTTCCGTTCAAAGCAAGCTCACTGCCGGCTGCCCCGTTGGTTTCCAGCGGCGTGGGGGTCCGGGCGGTCGTCGGCGCCGGTCACCAGGCAGCTGCGCCCCGTCAGAGGCGCGCCGCGTCGCCGCACCACGCTGACACCATTCACAGATAGGCCGGAGCCGTGACAGTAATTAGTAATTGTGTGCCGGATATCTCCAGCGGTGTGCCGTGGGTCGGGAGAGACGGGAGAAGAACACCCTGGGAGGGACGGAGAGAGACGCTCGGGTGTCTGTCAGACGAGTGGCGGCACGAGTGATTGGTGGGAAGTTCCAATGACTAACAAAACCACAGAGCGACGGGCAGAGGGAGTGGGAGGAGAGACGGAGAGAGGTTGGGAAAGAAAGCAAGACGAATGGAAGGATGGAATGGAAGGAGAAGGAGAGAAAAAGGCGAGAAGAAAGCGAGAAAGAGTTGTAAATGATTATCTTTTTTATTTGGACTATTTATCTTGTAAACCATACGTCGCACAAAGAGTAAGGACCACGCCTGCCTGCACAGCTCGTATATTCTTTCCAGCAATCTCCCCGCGATAAACAAGACTCTCGCACAAGTTGACTGGTGCGTGGGGAGTTCAGAAGGCAGTGCATTCTCGACAGGTCACATTCGCTGATAAGTTGGTCGACTTTTGGCCATTTTAGCTCGTTTAACAGCTCGGTGTCTCATGTGTCGATCTACGAGCGCCAAATACAAACTGTGCACAATGGTTAAATGCTGAGCTCTTTGAACGCGACGTCGCTGCGTCCTGCCACATCCAGCCCAAGCAGTTAAACAGTACTAGCGTCTCGACTATTAATTTCTTCACTTCTTTTGACAGCCGTTTTGCAAGTCTGGACACCCCTTGCTCCAGAATAGCATAACTGCGACGTATTACTTATGAAACGTGATCATCTAAAGTGAGACCACTGTCAACGATCATCCCTTAAATCTTTACGTTAGCAGAGGGCTTGATTTTGGCCGCACCAAAGTGCACTTCGAAATTTGATAGAGCATGCCTCTGTCTATGCTTTATCAAGGCAAGATCAGTTTTGACTGGATTGATTTTTAGGCTATTCTCAGTGAACCACCACTGAGCCTTTTTTATTGTAGATTGAACCTAAGTTTGGAGCTGCAAAGGGTTGTCCGTGGTGTCTCTGTGAAGAAATGGAACGTCGTCCGCGAACATTACAATTTTCAAATCAAAGCAAGATAAAAGTCATTGGTAAAAGTAAAAATAAAATTGGCCCCAGCAATGACCCCTGCTACTACTCCGTGAGTGATCGGAAATGTCTTTTGCCCTCCCGAGTCCTGACCTTCTGAATACGTCCGCTCAACCAATCCTCGAACCGATGACCCTCTATGCCTTAATAACCTATCTTACTAAGCAGACGGGGGTGTCGGCCATCTGGTATAAACCTTGGCGGCTCGTTTGAAAATGTGCTCTAGAGCAGGGGCGTAGGAACTCATTTAAAGTTGGGGAGGCAAAATGCATTTTTAAGTCGATTCTTTCCATGCAACGTCCATAGGCGTAATGTTAAAATCAGGGACATATACGATGGGCTGGGTGCACCATGGGTGCCACTCAATCTTGCCGATTCGGTCTGGAGGTTGGTAATGTATTTTTTAACCTTTTCATGGATACTGGGCGGGCACGGGTATAGGCAATTTATAGAAACATATGATCGCTAAGCGTTTCTTTTTACTTGACAGACCAGATATCACGAGGAGTAAACGTATGTTTTTGATAAAATGATTAAGTAGGGACACTTAAACAATAGCTGTTGCAAATATATGACAACGGAATTAATCGTGGTAAGATGAGTCAGGGCAGTAACGATTTTTTAAATCATGTTGACCTAAGTCCTGATCCAAATCTGCCTTATACATGAATGGGCCCAAATGGGCATGGGATATCAATATATATGAATTGTAATGGCGTTGGTCATCTTGGCTTGGTGTCTCATGGGATACTGAGCGTTGCTAGGGTTGGGCAACCCGGATCGATAGTCTCTGGCTAAAATCTCCATTTGTTAAGATATTATTTTTTCAATTATGTATATGCCATATAATAATACATATGAATAATAATAATATACTTAACATTTGTCACCGAGATATTGAAATCACTAATGACTATTAATCCCTTGCAATTTGGATTTCGTAAGCAACATAGCACGTATATGCCGATAGCTCATATGAATGACGAAATAACTAAAAACTTGCAAGAAAATGAAATTACATGTATCTTATACCTAGATCTAAAAAAGGCATTCGAATTTTTTGATTAAATAGACTGTACAAAATAACTTTGCGAAAAATACTAATTATAATTGAGAATCAAGAGGATCTTAAATTGATATACTTAAACTCATATCTATTTAATGAAGACAACCACTAATATGTACTAAATTAATCGTTATTTATATATCTGGCATAATTTTTAAATATAGCTGATATATACAGATCTTCACGGGATGTCATGATAGTTACTTCTGACACAGCTAAGCGGTTTACGTGGTAGGAACAAGGCTCTTGCGATTCCTAACACATAATTAGCGTTTTATCTGAAGCTGGGATGCACTATAATGAGGTTTCCGCATTCGATAGATTCGTGGCGGGAAGTGTTATGCGTTGTCTTACAATATGGATAATACCGGTTTTTCAATTACATAGACTTATATTTGAATACATATTGTTTGCACATGTCAAGGTACGTATAAAACATACCTGTCGCACCGGTTAGGTCTTTTATTGATTCAGGCTGAAGGCTATGTGGTTGACAGGTAGAGGACGGCATTTCTGGCTTCTCAACAGCACGATTACTAGCCTAAGAGAGTATGTATAGCCACAGATCAATCTTTCAGCCCCTTTTATTAGTTAAAATGTGACATTCAACAAGCATGCCTAACACTTACAGATTTGAGCAGACTTCTATGTATTCGCTGATAATTTTTAGCAGCGGTTATGTTCACACAGCAAAAAGTACATTTTAACAAATTTAAAAATCAAATGATAAATCACTGATCCGATAGTCAGTACAAACCGTGGTTTCTAGTACAATAGGGTTACTACATTAAATGCATCCAAATAACAGTTATCAGATTTTCTAAAGAGAAATCTTCAAAGAGATGATACATATTACTAGAGAATACAAATTGAGAAAGCATGTGGTAAGGTAATTTAGGAAAGTATGTGAGACGGAAAAATGTGAAAAATGGCATAGCCATATTGCTTATAACGTATTCACGCATAATATATAATTTTATAAAGATGTTTTGATACAATAATGGCTAATAGTTTGTAGTTTATTTATCATTACAAATAAAGGTCTAAAAATAAGGAATCGAGCCTTCGATTTTACAACATTTTCAAAGATATACTTGAAAAAAATTGTCCAAAACGAAAGCTCAGATTATCACCTTATCTTTAGCCTTTATTGAATATAAATAAATACATTGCCATGTTATTGATCAGTTAACCAATGCTCATTAGTGACCACCTATTTTCATCATATGCGACATCTCTATACATCATCATATTCGATAGATCTATATAGAGAGAGAGTAGATATTAAGGTGTCATCAAATGGATATAGCAAGCATTTACTATTCAGCACGAGCAAGCTGATACTCGCCTTATAGATCTACGGCTTGATATTTACCTCATTAATAAAGTTATATGCTCGCGAATAAATGCTCTGGGAATAATATTGAAATTCAAACAATCAGAAGGATAAGAATTTCAAAAAAGCATAGCTGTAAGAATAATATCCACGGCCATAAAAGCCATACTTGATAACCCGTCGAAATAGGGTTATTTATCAACATAAAATACTAATTTACGGACACTTTGGCTAAGAGAACAGAGTATATAGTGGTGATTAGTTAGCCAGCAACATTAGAATAACTCTACCTGCTACTTATTATTGGGGGAGGCTAATTAGACCCACCCAATATCCAACTTTGTTATAACATTCCGAGAACAATGAGTATATACCGATCATGCACAAAACATTATATTGGATATTTCCAACAGCCTCTAAGAAAATTATCTAGAGCATTCGGCATTGCTCATATAGTGACCAGCCAAAAATTTGGAACGGAACTGTCCTTTATTGGTGATCGAGTTTAAAAACATCAGTAAGACGTCCGAGAAAATAAAGTCTTAGCAATTAAAAAAGCAAGTGAGGAAACACTTCTTTGAAGATTACAGCAAAACGTCATGATGTGAAAAAAACTTAGGAAAGCCATCTGCAGTTTTAATTGAGAGATCATCCATATTTGCATCATATTTTCTTTGTACTCTATATCAGTTTATTTTTTTCGCGTACCTTTATAATCAGTTTATAGTTTGTTTTTAGTCTTTTCGTTATCCGGTATATGTACTTAGGTGGAAAATGGAATCAACTAGAGATCCGAGTGAATGTATATATTTGTACAATGTACATACTATTGGTAAATCGGTTAGCGTCCCCTTTGCACCCAACTATTTAGTTTAAGTCCCTGGACCCCTGCGGGCGTTACTAGCTTTGCTATCTGTACGCAGGGATTCCGGGGGGAAAATATTACTAACGAACGGTGGTGGGTTTGACCCCCCCAAATATATAGCAGGGAGTGGTGTGACCCAAATCAATCGCAGTCTCAATAATGTTTGGGAGTTGTTGGATTTAACGTAATGGGGTCACATGGGAAAGGGATGGGCACTCCTGCCTACCTTGGGTAGGGGAACTAAAAAAACAAATAAGGGGGACTATTCCCCCCAATCGGTGAAGGACGAGCGAGCCCGTAGAGCTAGAAACCCGATAGGATAGCAAGGCAATTGGTCTGCTGTCAGTGTCATCTAAACTGCACATTGCCAGTACTGTGGTCTCAAACCACACACCAAATTTCAGCTTAATCGGTCAGCGCACCCGCGGAAGTGGAGGTGCCTTGCAGGATTCTGTTACCATGGGAACAGCCGCCGAGTCCGCAACGGTGGCGCCGCCTGTCGCTGCGACCGTGGCCGGTGGCGCCACCTAGCGCGCCCGGACACGGATCTAAGACACACGACACCCCTGACGCGGCACGTGCCACGCGCCATGCTGACTTCTGACGTGAGACGAAACATGTCAATACGGAATGGATGGACTGAGGCTATCAGATGACAATGACCGCTTGTTAATTGGATGCGAGATTTTAAAGATATAAGCTTCTGAAAAGCGTTACGGTCGGGCCGGGTCGGGTCGAGTCGGCCGCTTATATATAATCCAATTATGTATTCAGCAAGGACTCGCTTGCGCTTCGTGCTCGCTCGTAATTAATAATATATTTTCTGACGGTTATTTATAATGCTAATTTTGCGTTCGAATAGTGCATTGCGGCATCAGACGACACAATTTGTCAACGAAATTCTTTCTTCAAGAGGTAGTGTGCTACGAAAGAGTGATGCCTAGTTAGGTAGCTCGGTATCCAGTCATCGAGAACCGAAGGAAGATCATCTGCCTTTGTAGTAGCATACCCTTACGATCGCAGAATTCCCATAATATTGCATGCACATTCCGCGAATTCCAATCCTCCTTAATAGCGCAGCGCTATTTGGCAGTGACTGGGGTCTGCTATGCGGATGACAGGGTTGATGACGTCACGGTGGGACGCAGTCCGGCGCTGCTTCGGGCCGCGGCTGGCTGGAGATTCCTTCTCAGAAGTGCGGCGGAGCTTCTGGCTGAGCTGGCGCGGCTCTGATTTCCCGAAGCTCGTGAGGACACGTCACTTCCGCCGTCACTGAGCGCGCTAAGACGTGTCAACACGGCGAGCCCCGGTCCCGCCGCGTGGGTGGGCGACCCGATTGAGCTGGAGTCGGCGGCACCACGGCCAGGCTCGGCGAGTCATTGGTGGAAATGGAAGAACGTAAAACGGTGTAGAAATAGGAATAACGGTCAGAGCACGTGCCAAGGGGACAGCTGCCTAAAATTCGACTGCGGCAGTGTAACTTGCTTTCTTGCAGTTGCATTTTTTTATAAATTAATATTAGCTTTATTATCAATTAATATTTTCTAGTCCAGTTATATCATGCAAAAACAAATATTTTGTCTCCAAAGACATACAGGATATGTTATTCAAATTGTCATCGTCGAAGTCAAGCAAAAATACACATAAGCCCCCAAAACGCATATCAGATGTTTACTGTCGAATGTGAAGTCCTCTGCACACTGCTGCTCGATAGGCTGTTTGATGAGTAGCGGTGCGAGCTGCGGACGTCGCTAGCGAGCTGCAATGAAGCGGTGCCGAGATACAATGGTACCCGGTGGATGCCCGGTGGTCTGTTGAATGTGTAGGTTCCCTGCTTCACTGCAGTAAAGCCGTCAGGTGGCCGGTACTGAAGTGCTGGGACGCGGGCCGTCCAGTGGCCGTCCGGAGGCCGTCCGGTGACCGTCCGGTGACCGTCCGGTGACCGTCCGGTGACCGTCCGGTGACCGTCCGGTGACCTTCCAGTGACCGTCCGGTGTATGTCCGGTGTATGTCCGGTGACCGTCCGGTGACCGTCCGGTGACCGTCCAGTGACCGTCCGGTGACCGTCCGGTGACCGTCCTGTGACCTTCCAGTGACCGTCCAGTGTCTGTCTAGTGACTGTCCTGTGACCGTCCAGTGACCGTCCGGTGACCGTCCGGTGACCGTCCGGTGACCTTCCAGTGACCGTCCGGTGTATGTCCGGTGACCGTCCTGTGACCGTCCAGTGACCGTCCGGTGACCTTCCAAGTAACCACCTCTGTCACCCACCCAGCACGGATTTCGAACCGCGTCTTCAACTGAGACGGCCTGATAACTGTATCGGATCAAATTCTTTGCTGGCGAATTGGCCGAGGGCGAGTTAATCGCTGCTCTGCCAGCTTGATTTGAGTAAGTGCTTTGATGTGATCGACACTCTAAACTACTTCAAGTTACGGTGTTAGGCATTGATATTCTCGTGGTTTTCGGCCTAACTTAAAAAATCACAGCAGAGTGTAAAGCATTACGGACAACGCAGGCCTGACAAAAAAAGTGCTTTCTGCAAACAATGTTTGGTGTTTTTCAGGTCATCCTCGGCCCCTGCTTTTATAGCATATTTTTCTAATGACGCTTAATCTTTTCGCGGAAGGTTGCGCAGTAGTCCAGTATGCAGACGACTCAAATTCTGATAAGTGGCAAAATCGAGTTCCAGAACCTTATCATGCGTATGGAAGCAACTTTATCTCCCTTGATAATATGGTTCAGAGGAAATTGGATTGAAAGTTATACGCAGGGAAAGACGCCAGATGATGCCTTTTAAGGCAGTCCCGCAAAACGTTCGGGGCAATCCGAAGTTTTTCCGTGAAATTCGCGACAAGGATCTTCCTGCCGCAGAGGCCAAAAATATCGCGTGATGTTTGATAAAACTCTCAGCTTGGGATTCTCATGGTCTTCTCAATTACCAGACGCATGCTTTGGAATCTTAGGCAGCCTTTCACCACTTGGGGGGCACATGCCGTCGTCCGTATTCACGCACGCTTGTCGACGCCCTGGTTCATTTGCAAGTCCTGTATTGTCTAACGGTCTATACGGAAACGGCAACTCAGAACATATTGCGCGCATTAAAAAAATTCATCACTATGGAGCCCGAGTTATCTACGGTCGCCAAAAATTTTGATCCGTTTCGGACTTGCTGACAGACTGGGTTGGCTCCATGCAAAGCAGCTGCACAAAATCACCAACACTCTGGTTCTGACACAATAAAGTGAGATTCGCGGGGAACCAGAGTTCAATGGCTTGCGGCTTTGCGCACTGTGGCGTTTTGAGCCATGACGACCAACCCGGCGGGACCATGACCCTTCTACGTTTCCTAGGTCTGCACCGAGATGGGGAAAAAGGCGATTTTATTTGCCGAGCGCCAAAGTGTTACACACTGGGTCCACCTGAGGGCTGGTGCGACTACTCCCGACGCAATCTGTTGCGGACCCTCTCACCTGAGGCGCACTTCCTAGGCGGCTACGTCCTCGGCCCGACTGAACTACTGCGCCTGGTAGTGGCTACGATATCATTGCTTTTACCATTAGTTATACATTGATTTACACAGTTGCTTTGTTTGTTCTGTATGGCATTCGTGTGTTGATTGTGGGTTTTTTTATGTGGGGTTGTAATAGCCACAAGCTGATTGTGGATGGCCTCCAATACACGTCTATCTATCTATCTATCTACTGTCCGTTGTCTGTCTGGTGACCGGCCTGTGACCGTCCAGTGACCGTCCGGTGACCGTCCGGTGACCGTCCGGTGACCGTCCTGTGACCTTCCAGTGACCGTCCGGTGTCTGTCTGGTGACCGTCCTGTGACCTTCCAGTGACCGTCCAGGTGGCCGCCCGGTGACCGCCCGGTGACCGTCCGGTGACCGTCCGGTGACCTTCCAGTGACCGTCCGGTGTCTGTCTGGTGACCGTCCTGTGACTTTCCAGTGACCGTCCGGTGGCCACCCGGTGACCGTCCGGTGACCGGTACCGGAGGCACGTAATGGGATTTGTCCGACAGACCCGACTGAGGGCTTCTCTCTGGGCGTTTTCAGGTTTCTATTAGCTGCTCCGCGACTCCGAGTAACTGGACACAGGCTCGCCCACAGTTTCCCCGTTAGTTTCCCCACAGTTTCCCCGCAGGCTCGCCCACATCCCCGTTACTGAACAGAGTCAAGCGAAGATAAACGAATCGGTTAGTATGACTCGACGGTGCATGAAGTCAATGGCTTTTTAGGGATTGCCTTAACCCAGCGATGTTGGGTAAGGCAGTGGTGGAAGGCAGCTGACCTACATTACTGTCTTCGGTTTAGTCCTTAACTCGGAGAACTGTTGTAGAAGCGATAAACTTCAGACCATGAACTTCAAACCTATGACGTCATGATTGGGTTGCAGCTGCCTTTTTTCCGTCGAGGTTCGGTCCTCGGCCGAGCATGGTGGGACGCCTTTCCCTTTTCAGGGCACGGCCAAGACCTTTCTTAGATACGCCGGTGGTCCGGGGTCCCCATCTCCGGTGATCCTCTAAATACGGGGAGATCATCGTTATGTTGTTACAGCATCGTAAAATAAAAAGGGAATTTTTTACATTTAGCTTATAACTTTATGATATGGTAAAACAGCGGGTAAAGCTTATTTATATTGTTTTTCTCAACAACCAAAGCGGAAAAATAAATTATACAAAGGCCAATAGAACTTCTAAGCACAACATAAATCTACTATTTAAAAGATATACATTATTTTTGTTTAATACAGCCATATTTGTATTTCAGCCAGACTTGTAGTTCCGAAACGAGATGTCACGGAGGCAAAATTACACCAGCAATTTGGAGCTTATTTAATTCCTTTTCACTTTCATATCTCTCGAAGGAAAAACTCATCATCGATATCTTTGCGGCTTTCGATTCTGACTCGACGCCAAAAGCTTTGTCGGTTATTTTCACTAACTAATCTGCTTCAGCTTCCGACGCAAACCAGCAATTAACTGACCCATATTATCAGGCTTATAGCTTCCAGCATAGTCAGAAATTGTGTAAAAATGATCAATAACATGCCAAAATATATTTTAGAGTCAAACCAAATTATTTAATTTAAAGAGACAAGCTATCGATATCACTATCATCATCAGGTCTAAATATTCACAAATGTTTTTTGAAAGACACACAAAATACAAAATACAATAACAGATTCATAAATAGCTTTCAGCATACATACGGATACGGAACTTTACCAGAGCCTATACGTGTTCTACAGGTTGGGTTTGTGGTATTACAAGTGGCCTATCGTTTTTACAACGACCGGGATGACAAATCAGCCTTCTCTTCAGACGTCCGTTGATGCCGGACCGGCTAACACCGAATTCGAGTGCAGCCTGTCGTCGCGAGGTATCCTTCTTTGCTATGTACTTATTGTACCCCTTGGGACTTGTTTCTTGCTCAGTGCTCATTTTTGGGCCTGCCTGCCCAAAAATGAGCCTTCTTTTTTCAATGTATCATCTGTAATTTCTGTATTCTTCTGACCATTTGGTATGTCGCTGCTTTCAATATAACACTATTTTTGGAATGGTTATTTCATAATTGATAAAAAGTTTTCCACATGGCCATTGTTTTCGAGGAAAACTGACAAATTTGCTTTGGAGGTCCTGCTCAGATACGTTCTCCACGGTCAAAGATATGAAAATGGCAGCGAAATTAAGAACATGTATATTGTATAGGTACGTCTAAAATGTCAAATTGTCACGCACTTAACACTGATTTTTTTACACAGTACACCTCCGAGTTAAACCGCTGTTAATTTTTCTCAAATTTTCCCGATCACCCTGTATTTTGCTCGCGTTTCAATTTATTGCATTGCTATTTCGTAGGTCCAGCACTCGATTGGTTTAGCAGCAACGTTCCTATTATCTGAAATTGCTGTTCGAATAGTTTGCTGAACTGTGCTGAAGGAGGAGCAGCCGACTTGTGTCTCGCTCAACCAATTATCTAAAAGGATGGATGGCTTCACAATTGGATCGGAGACAGCGTGAGACAGATGGTTTAGACGTTGGCACACTGACTGTTTTAAATGGGTTGCTCGAAGTCCTGCTCAACAGCTCTGCTGGAAATCGATGAAGTGAGCGCTGTTCAGTACACGCTACTAGCGCTTCTCGCTAAATGACGTCACAATTTAAAATTACCTAATACCTAGTTAGGTACGTCACGGAACCAGATGCACTTCCAGTTTCTGCTCCAGGGGCATATCACATCTGTGTTTGATTTCATTTCAGTTTGATATATTTCAGTTTGATTTGTCTCATGCGCCGTCATTGAAACACATCCGCTAGAGCTTTCGCTGCTTCTGCGATTTTTCACCAGCGGAAATAGGCTTTCCGCAGACTCCACGGTGCCTTTCATGACACATTCCCTTCTGGCGTATCATTGGCTGACGTCTGGTTGCCATGGAGAACGAAAGCGTTTATAGTGTTACCAGCGACCGCTGGCGTGCGTCCGCTGTGGTCTAAACCTTGAAGTATAAAGAAACACTAAATCATTTTCGCCGAGTGCAATTGCTCCCTTCAGCGACCCATTACAGAACGTCTTTTAACCAGCCCCGGTAATAGTGTTTCGTTCGCATTTTGCCTCCTTCCAGCCATTGAGAAAGCTTATCCCAGCATCTATAGATGACGCGATTGCCGATGAGAACGCTTCGGTAGGTATCGGTCAGCGAACGAGCTCTGATGTAACATAAATCCCTTCTGATCACGATCACTTCCCGGGGTGGAGATCACGCCACCGGACCGCGGGGCTCCGGGCAGCTCAGGACGGCAACTGCAGCGCCTCTCTCTCTCCCTCCCTCCCCCAGAGCTCCCCCTCCCGGAGCGGAGAGTCGGCCCTCGACCGGCGGGCGTTATCTGGGCCTAGCTGGAGCAAACGACGCGACCGTGTCGCCCGGCCAGCCGACCGCATCATACGGCCACCAGCGTCTATCGATTCGGCTATTAACTCCCGGGTGCTCAGCTGGTGCGGCTGGCCGCCGCCGCCGACGCGCCGCCGTGTGCCGCAGACACCAGCGACATCTAGCCGCCGGCGCAGGGCACTGATTGTTGGATCAGCGGGAGCTGAGTGGATCTCTCAGTATGGCACGCCACAGGGCGGGGGTGGTACTGAGGACAGACAGACAGACAGACAGACAGACAGACAGACAGACAGAAGACAGACAGACAGCAGACAGACAGACAGACAGACAGACCAGACAGACAGACAGACCAGACAGACAGACAGACAGACAGACAGACAGACAGACAGCAGAACAGACAGACGACAGACAGACAGAACAGACAGACAGACAGACCAGCAGAACAGACAGACAGACCAGACAGACAGACGACAGACGACCAGACAGACAGACAGACAGAACAGACGACAGACAGACAGACAGACAGACAGACAAAGACAGACAAGACAGACAGACAGACAGACAGACAGACCCTGGTGGCAATACTGAACACAGACAGACCATGGTGGCAGTCCTGAGGACGGACAGACTCTGGTGACAGCCCTGAAGACAGACAGACAGACCCTGGTGGCAATCCTGAGGACAGACAGACCATGGTGGCAGTCCTGAGGACAGACCTGAGGACCCTGGTGGCAATCCTGAGGACAGACAGACCCTGGTGACAGTCCTGAAGACAGCCAGACAGACCCTGCGGTGGCAGTCCTGAGGACAGACAGACTCTGATGACAGCGCTGAAGACAGACAGACAAACAGACCCTGGTGACAGTCCTGAGGATACACAGGCCCCGGTGGCAGTCCTGAGGACAGGTGAGCTGACATTGACACTCTTGTGCACTGGCGGACTAGGCAATAGGCATGTCTAGCTGGACTGCCAGCTGGTTGAAAGTGGTTGATTCGTATACAGTGGAACCCTTCCTCAGCGAAATTTAATGGAATCAGAGAACATGTCACAATATAAATTGCCGGACTCGGAAGGCAAACAGGGGTCGAGAATAACGAGAAGAAAGGATCGTAACTTGACCAGTGACGAGCTGCCTTGACACGGCAGGGGATTATAGGAGGGCTAATGCCATAGTGCGGGGTGTTGGAGGCAGAGCGGTCGAGGTAGTGTCCTGTGGGAGCAGGGAAAACAGGAGGCGTCGGGTCGGCAGAGGTCGAGAGAGGCCGTGGTCAGGGCTGGGACCAAGGGCAGAACAGGCCGAGGACAGGGTGCGTGAAGAACGGACGATACCGTGATCGGAGATAGGGAGTGAGAGGAGAAGCGAACTGGGCGGAAGATACCGTGAGCGGTGCAAGGTGTTGAGGGGAAGTTGTGTGTATGAGTGGATGATGGGATAGGTCATGATCTGGGTGGGGTGAAGGGAATGGGTTATGCTGGAATAGGGTGTGGGATGGGTTATGCAAATAATGTTCGAAGGGGGACGTGGTGGTATCATGGGTAAGATGCCTGAGACGGATGCTGCGCGGCGGGATGGCAGACAGAGTGTCTCAGTATTGGCATTAGGGCCGGGTTTCTCAGTATTGGGGTTCGGGCCGCGTTTCTCAGTATTGGGATATCGCAATCGGATGGACGTGTTGGGATGGCGGATCGGATATCGGAGGGGACGTGTCCGAATCGCGGCCCGGGGTGTCTCGGAATAGGGACTCGGACACGCGGCCCTCTGCTGCTGCATTATGCATGTGAGCGCTGACCGATCTGTCACTGTCAGTGTCACGACGAGCGCCGCTGTGTGGCGCCGGCTGAGAATACAGCGGGTCAGCTGCTACACAGCTCACACAGCGGGTCAGCTGAGGCTTGTACACAGCACACAGCGGGTCAAAGGACCGAACCAGGAGGGTGCTACACAGTTCACACAGCGGCGTCAGCTGAGTGAGGGTACAGTCACATCAGCGGGTCTCAGCTGTACTGACACCACGTCACACAGCGTTCAGCTGAGGGCTGTACACAGTCACACAGCGGGTCAGTGAGGACCTGTGACCATCACACAGCGGTCAGCTGGAGGGCTGTACAACAGTCACACAGCGGTCAGCTTGAGGACTGTACACAGCACACAGACGCAGCGAGGACTCGTACACAAGTCACTACAGCGGGTCATGCTGAGGTGCCTTTTTACATCAGTCCAGCACAGCGCGTCAGTGGGGCTGATACAGTCACACAGCGGGTCAATGCGCTGTACACAGTCAACCACAGCCGGGTCAGCTGTACACCAGTCCACAAGCTGGGTCAGCTGAGGCGTTGTCCACCACAGTCACCACAGCGGGTCCGCTGGAGAGCATGTACAACAGACACACAACAGCGGGTCAGCTGAGGCTCCGGTATACAGTCACACAGCGGTCAGCTGTCACACAGATCTGCCAACACAAGCTGGTCAGCTGTACACCAGTCGCACAGCGGGTTCAGCCATTGTCACCACAGTCACACAGCGCGTCAAGCTTGAGGCTCGTAACGACAGTCACACAGCGTGTCAGTCTGAGGGTCGACACTAAGCCACACAGCGTTGATCACGCTGAGGGCGTACTCAACAGTCACACGCGGCTGTCAGCATGTACCCCACAGTCCCAGCAACGCACGGGATTGCAGCTCTGCTCGGGGACTGTACCATGCAGTTTCGACACAAGCGGGTGCAAGCTGTTACAACAGTCACCACAGACGGTCAGGTTCTGTAGGTATGGGAGGATTGTTCTCACAGTCACATTGCATGTGGGTCAGCTTGATGACTGTGTACACAGTCACACAGCGGGTCAGAGCACTCGAGGGACTGTGTATCCACAGGTCACACAGCGGGTCCCAGCTGAGGCTGTAACAGTCACACCATGCGGGTCAGCTGTACACAGTCAACACATGGTTGGGTCAGCTGAGGGCGTGTACACAGTCACACAGCCGGGTTAGAAAGTCTCGACGCTGACACAGCTGACACAGCCGAGGGTCAGCTGACTAAACCATAGTCACACATGCGTCAGCTAGGATGCGTACACAGTCACCACAGCGGGTCAGCTGGAGGGGCTTACACAGTCACACAGCGGGTCAGCTGAGGGCTGTACACTCAGTCCACACAGCGGTCAGGCTGAGGGCTTGTACACAGCTCACACAGCGGTGCAGCTGAGGGCTTGTACACAGTCACACAGCGAGTCAGCTGTACCCACAGCACACAGCGGTCAGCTGAAGGGCTGTACACAGTCACACCAGCGAGTCAGCTGAAGGCTGTACACAGCACACAGCTGGTCAGCTGAGGCTTTTACACAGTCACAAACCAGCAGGTCAGCTGAGGGCTGTTACACAGTCACACAGACGCGGTCAGCTTGAGGCTGTACACACCACACAGCGGGTCAGCCTGAGGGCTGTACACAGTCACACAGCGGTCAGCGTGAGGGCTGTACTACAGGTCACACAGCGGGGCAGCTTACACAGTCACCACAGCGGGATCAGGCTGAGGTCTGTACACAGTCACACAGCGGGTCAGCTGAAGGCTGTACACAGTCACACAGCGGGTCAGCTGATGGCTGTATACAGTCACACAGCGGGTCAGCTGAGGGCTGTACACAGTCACACAGCGGGTTCAGCTTGAGGGGACTGCTACACGAGTCGAACCACAGCGAGGTCAGCTGAGGTCATGTACACAGTTCCACACAGCGGGTACAGTGAGGTGTATAACAGTACACACAAATGCGTGTCACATTAGGGCTGTACACAGTCACACAGCGGGTCAGCTGAGGGCTGTACACAGTCACACAGCGGGTCAGCTCAAGGCTGTACACAGTCACACAGCGGGTCAGCTGTACACAGTCACACAGCGGGTCAGCTGAGGGCTGTACACATCACACAGCCGGGTGGTATCAGTGAGAAGCATCTACACACTTGTCAGCTATAAGACTCTCTGCACCACTGCAATAACGACAAAAGGCACAAATACGCACACAAACCCAAACCAGAGCGAAGCAGCACCACACGTAAACAGCACACTCAAGAAGAAATACACTAAACTAGCCACGCAATTATTAAGAAGCACCACACAGACTCGATATAAGCTTACATAACGCCAATAGAAACAGAACACAAACAAAATACAAAAAACAATATCACACAGTCACACAGCGGGTCAGCTGATGGCTTGTATACACAGTCACACAGGCGGGTCAGCTGAGGGCTGTAACACAGTCACACAGCGGGTCAGCTGAGGGCTGTACACAGTCACAAGTGGTCAGCTGAAGGCTGTATCAGTCACACAGCGGGTCAGCTGAGGGATGTACACAGTCACACAGCAGGTCAGCTGAGGGCTGTACACAGTCACACAGCGGGTCAGCTGAGGGCTGTACAGTCACACAGCGGGTCAGCTGAGGCCTGTACACAGTCGCACAGCGGGTCAGCTGTACACAGTCACACAGCGGGTCAGCTGAGGGCTGTTTAGTCACACAGCGGGTCAGCTGAGGTCTGTACACAGTCACACAGCGGGTCAGCTGAGGTCTGTACACAGTCACACAGTGGGTCAGCTGAGGTCTGAACACAGTCACACAGCGGGGCAGCTGAGGGCTGTACACAGTCACACAGCGGGTCAGCTGAGGGCTGTACACAGTCACACAGCAGTCAGCTGAGGGCTGTAACAACAGTCACACAGCGGGTACAAGCTGAGGCATGTTACACAAGTCACCCAGCAGGGTGAACAGCTCAGTGCCTGGTAAACTCTCTAGTCACACCAGCTTTCTACTCGCCTCGTCAGCAGAGATAGATGACTGAGCATCATCACAGATCACAATCATCGGGTTCAGCTGAGGTCATGTATCACAGTTCACACAGCAGGGTCAGCTTGAGGGGCTGTACAACAGTTCACCATCAGCGGTCAAGCGTCGCACTGAACTGTGCTGGTGAGTTTGACTCACGCGTCGGACACCTGGTCCCCGCTGCTTACTGCGAACACATTCAAGACTCACGACCCGTGCAGCTGAGCAGAACAGAGATGCTGCAACAGCTAAGTGCCGGGCAGACTCTCTCGGAAGTAAGGTGTATAGCTATTTTACGGTAGTCGGATCCGTTGTCCAACGGATTTCGTTATCATGATTCCATTCCCGAGGAATGGCTAGCTTCTTATTACTGGGTTTGCTAGTGTCAATCTCTCCGTCTGCATTTCTCAGTATGATAGTGATAATGCTACTATGGCTGGTGGTACGTCATAGGAGTAGTTTTGATCTGGACTAATTATACCCAGGTTTGCCAAGTCGTCTTTATCTGCACCTGCGTCTCTATCTTCCGATCACCAGCGAGGCGCCACAGTATCCAAACACTTCGGCAGCATACTTCTTTACAGATCACAGGCGAGTACCTACGCGCTACTATATAGGTTAGTAAGATTACCACACGATATGCGTTGTCTATTGTACCGTGCCTGTCATATGATTGGAGGTAGCAGTATAGGCAAATTGGGATGCACATCTAGGAGCTGTTGATTATAAGGTCGACTAACATAAGTTATACAGGCTGGTAGGGTATAGACTAGCTATCCGACGTAAACAAGCATCCAGGAAATATCTATCCCGTGAGTCCGGCCGTTCAACATTAGCACTCGGAACATTGGAAAAAATTCAAGCGCGCGGATTTTTTTTCCCGATAATACTGACCACTTGCCCTCTCGGTAAGTCAGGAGAGCCGCCAGCCAGGTTTTGACACGCTTATTTAGCCCACACAGCACGGAAGCCGCCCGGCCATATTTACCAATTGCCAACAACCGGCGCGTGAACGGCCTCCCCGAATATACAGCCCGTGATCCTAATGCTCTTCGGCCGAGAGAAAGAGACACAAAACGCCACCAAGCTGTCCCCACCACTATACGATCGCCGGAACAGAGCGCCATAAAAAGCACCAGATAGAACACTGGACTGTTCTCAAGTTCAACTCATCTGTAGTCTGGGCCACTGTTCAGCGTTCGACAACAAGGACTTCCGCTGTGGTTGGACCTTCACAAATTTTCCAAATATTAAACGCAAATTATTGCTGAGGGCATATAATACTTCATTAGCTTTGTCTACATCCTGATGACACCAGTTGCGTTTCTGCCCTTCACGGTCAATAAGCAAAACAAAGCACTGGACGTGGTATGTCCCCGAGCCGAGCAGATATGGCCACATGCAGAGCCCACCTTTAACAGCCCCCATGACCCCGCCCCCCCCACCTTCCCACATCACACAGATCGGGCCTGGCGCCGGAGTCCGCCAGGGAAGGTTCGGTGCACTTGATAGTCTTTTTTGAATTTGGTAAAAAATTACCTAAGTTCTATGTAAGAAAGATTTGCAAACTAATCATGGCCAGTGTATACGCTTTCAACGCTCGCACGGTCCTATAACACTAGAGCGTTAAACTGGGCCGTGTGAGCGGCGAAATACTATATTTGGAAGTGTTGATCTAATATGTGCTGGTCCAAAACATTTAAACTGAAATAAAGTAAGACTCTGTATTCAAGGACACTGTTTTCTACTAGTTATGTTTTAAAGTGAAGTAAATATAATATGACATATTTTTATCGCTACATAATTGCGATTGTACGTGTCCCATTTCTCATGTTGAAGTCTCAATTCTCATGCTGATATCATGGACACTATGTTTTAATTTTGTATAGTTGTTCAGGTTTTATTTTATCAAGCGTAAATCATTAAGTGATTTTGCTCTGCATTTTGACGTTCTTTTAGTGAAACATTAAAAATGCATATGTTACACTGTTACAGGGTCAGGCAATATGAAAACCCAGACAGTTTCGAAACTGCCTGGTTTAATTCAGGCAGTTTTGAAACTGCCTGAAAACCTAGGCAGTTTGCAAACTGCCTGCAAATCCTGGCAATTTCGAAACCACCCGTCAGTATCAAAATTGACAAGACAGCCTGACAATGCATGACTCTACGGTCACGTGACGAGCCCAGGTTGGTGCTGCCGGTGATCAGGCGGTATCTACGAAAGGTGATGCGTTATTATTGCAAGCCACCCTCCTGTAAATCGAACATAGTCTATCAGCTATCTGAACAATGCGTACAAGACCAGGGACGTGGGAACCGTGAGGCAGTGGGGCAACTCGCCCCCCCCCCAATTTGGAGCTTTGGGTCACCCTCCTCCGTCTTTTAATATGATCCTTTAACTCTTAATTAGATCAACGGCATTTCTACGGAAATTGTATTATGTTTTGTAGAACAAAGGTGCAGTTTTAAGCAAAGATTAAAATTAAATACAATTAATTTGCATTGAATTTGGAGCTGGTTTTGCACCTTTTCATACAAAATAGTGACACCGCAATTGTATTATCGTAGCATGGAAACACTTCCAAATACAGCGCACACTTGTCATAGAATATGTGTCTTCGTCGTAACGTTGATGAGCTATTTCTTGGCCACAATGTTTTATTGCTTTTTGGGGGTAAATGCGTATTACTATTATAGTCATGAATTATTACTGGGCGCCACAGAGTAAATAACATTTTTTTTGTCATGGGTAGGGGTGCGGTGTTTCCCTTTTCTTTCTTAACCACGGTGTCCAGTCGCCAGGTGCCCCGACGAACCCACAAAACCGGCCCGACCTAGCCGCCAGCCAGCTTCCCGAAGCGTGAGCCCCACCATCGGTGCGCCCGGCGGGCCCGCAGACCTCGCTTTCGGTATCTTGGAAGGCGCGCATCTTCGCTCAAGACGCATGCGTTAGACTAGGCCACATGAGCAGGCAAACGTCGAAAAACAAATTTCTAAAAAATCCTCGTATTTTATTGAAACAATCACAGAAAAGCCGGACGGGGAAAATGAAAAGGTTTAACGGCCGGTAAGTCGCGGTCTCCGCATGTTTGTAAGACGCCGTCTGCTGCTCGGCACGCGAAACAGACCCCGAGCGGCGAACGTTCAGAGACAGAGGGAATGTTCGTATAGACGAGTTAATGCCAAGTGCCGTAGGGAAACAGCCAGAGGTAATTTGATATAGCAGGGTTTCTAATGGAAACATAACATTACCGTTTTGAATGGAAGAACGCTACGATTTTTGCGGTCCAAAATCACCAAAGTAACAAACAAGCTTGAAGGACAAATATGCCGGCTTTCCTTGACTATTGTAATCTTGACTCTCTGAATTGCGTGGAAACTTCGGGCAGATATTGAAACATGTATTGACAACCAAAAATACTGTGATCTGTACAGCATAATCAAGGCACTGGAAAGCCCTGGCTGTTCTGCGCTACTGTCACGTTTCAAATTAAAGTCACTTAGAGCGAGCTAAACGGAAGGGGCGGGGCAGGGGGAAACTATGACCGGATGTACCGCTATCAGCGCAGTATATGCAAGGCACACCAGAAACGTTCCCGTATGGGGAGGGGCAAAAATGACTTAAAAACTTAAATAAGGAAAAAAAATGCAAAATTAACGAAAAAAAGTGTTCGAAGGCCTCATGACATGGATATTCGAAGTTCCAAAAGCATTTTTATGTCAGATCGATATTGAGGTCACCAGAGGATCAAATCAAATCAAATTTTAAAAGATAAAATTTTCCATTTGAAGGACTTCGCTTCGAATATCCCCAAATATCTCGGGAAATATGATGGTTAGGAACCAACAAAACAAATTAATTGAAAGCTCTTGAAAAATGCAATCGGAATGAATGATAACAAAATTGAGCCCAAGTCAATAGCTTAGGCTTCAAAGGTCATCGAAGGTCAAAAATGAAGTTGTTGGTAAAACTTGTTTTCCTGAATAGCTTTTTATATAAAAGCGACAGAGCAATTATTTTGACACCATCGTGCTTATTTTATCGAGCCGCTTTGAAAATATATGATATGGCGACCTGGTTAGGTTCAAAACTTCAAAATTTGACCTTGGGTCAAGCGTCACTTTGATTGAACCAGGGTTAGGTCATGTTGCATATGGGGGCGACACGGCCAGACACAAGGACAAACACTAAGTGATATCTCTGCTCTTCCTCTTATCTTTATTTCTATCAAGAGTTATTTAGCAAATCCATTGGCTGAAGACCTCAGATGATCTCAGATGACCTTGCAGAGTTCATTGCAACAGAGGCCTCCCAAAACAATTCCACTTAGTTGTCATAAGGAATGAGCTTCAAAGTAACAATGATTCTGAAATAATCAGCCATAGATAATTGCAATGCCATATATAGCATCTGAGTAGGAAACATTTGTTTATTTCCCGTTTCACTTGTGATGTGAATGGGGAGGCTCAGGAAATTGACCTGACCTTAGGTCACCGATGCAATAACAAAATCGAGGGATACCAATTGTAAGGTGCTTATGTCTTATGAAATCCTGGCAAGTCTTTGACAACATCCTGCGGTGACATAATCTTTGTGGAGTTTGGCACAATCGCTAAAAACATTCTGGAAGGCAAGGATTCACTTGAGTGACTGGTGGACCTGACCTGAGATGATCTTAAAATCAAATTTTGTGATGAATACGTGTCCGAATAAAATAGCGATAGCGCTCTAAACAGTGATAATCAAAAAATACATACTTGGCACAGCACTGTGTAGCGCCCGCACTGTTTTTTTCCGCTTATTCCGGCAGAATAAAAATTACTCAGGAGGGTCAAAATGACACCCACCAGGGCGACGGTTAAGCAAAACGCGTCATTACAGATATATGTCGGCTCTACTCCCCTAACGTTCAGCAGATAGTGAGTCGGCCAGGGTTCAAAAACGAAAAGTAAACACCAACGAATTTCCGGATCAAGCCTACGAGGTGGTCTCCGGCAGCGAATTACGGATCAAGGTGGTCACCGGCATTTACGCATTCCAAACGGCTAGCGATATATCGGGGATATAATGGCGATATATCGAGTGAACGGGTGGCAATATATGGGTATAAAGCCTGTTGGTGATGTAACGGGTGGCGATCACAGTTATATATCGCTTCTTTTAGCTATAAATTGTGCCACCTCAGATCCGCCAAAAAGTTCGCTCCCCAACTTAAAAGTACTTCCGACGCCCCTGCGCATGACTTAACAGGCAATAGGCGTAGGAACGTGCGGGAGGGGGCCGCGGGGGCCATGACCCCCTCACCTGTTGTCCATTTTTGTGTGCTTAAGTCAACAATTTTATTTCGTTATAAGAAAACGCAACAGATCCGCGAAGACGAAAGGAGCTCAAAACTGCATAGAAATCCCGTTTAGGGGGTCGAGTTCCCCTCAAGACGAGATTTAAGTTTCGCTGGCCCCTCACTTTTTGTCACATTTCTACGCTTCTTTTAACAGGTATCTACGTAGATGCCTCAAATAGTAAAAACAAATAGGAATTAAGGGATATCCACTTGTGTTTGTTGATACGTGCGACAGTTGGTAGACGGCGAGTAGATGGATGCAATTTTCACCCAATCTAGGTGACATTTCAATAACCATGCAGTGTCAAGAAACGGGGTCGCTTTGGTGTATAACACTGGCCTGCGTAAATTATACGGTCAAGAGTTTCTCAACCGTTCCTAGGCCAGTTTTGCGCGCTGACCAGCCGAAAATGACACTCGTTTTGCTCGATTGGCCCTAGTTTGTTCGCTATTCCAAAAACAACATTTGCCGTTGTGTACTATTTTGTCCTATTTGATATGCATAGTTGTATAGGGATTAGAAGCACAAGACTTGCAGAACAGGTGGAGGGCATGGTCTTATCTATCGTTCCAAAGTTTCGTGACCCTAGAACAGTGGTTCCCAAACGGTTGGTCATGACCCCATTTGGGGTAACGGAGCCATTCTACGAGGGTAATGAAGTCCTGTGAAGTTGAACCATAAATGTTACGCCAGCTTCGATGCAGCCCTCGGCTAACAATATAACTGGTCGGTGCGCCTTGTCAGCTACGAAGCCCAGAATTGAGAAATTGGTGAATAAAAGAGAATAAATACATGTGCGCTCTCAGTCTTTGTTTTAAATGCGAATTACGACGCTCCAATGGAAGTGTGTAAACAGATACAACCAGCACATTGGGAAACAACGCTATATTTTATAAATTGGTACAAATTGTGAAGGGTGGGGCAATGGCCTCCTCTGACTGCTGAAAAAGGTTTATTGTGTCGGGAGGGCTGGGAACCACTGCCCTAGACAATATTTTATTGGTCAAATGCCCTAAGGGGACGTCGGGCGGCGGCCGCGGCGGCCTGTTTTCGGGGTATCGATTTGAGTTGCAATGCTCGTATCTTCAAAAGTTTAGCCTCGATTGTCGATATCTTAATGAGACAAGATTGACGATAAAATTATGTTGATGATGAACCCACAAATCCACCTACTCATGTCCTGCAAAGGCAGTAATTATTGTCTTTGGAAATATTTTCACCCGCCTGAGGCGGGAGACCGGGCGCGTTACGCCGCCTCGGCGGCGGGCGGCAGCCGCTGGGACTTGGCGGGGATTTATCTTAGCGATCTTGGCGCGTTTCCTATCCATGCTTCTGCTGCTGCTGCCATGGTAACAGCTATGGATAAAGTGATAAAGTGAGCATCTATGTGTGTGTGCGTGTAGGGCCGTGTGCGTGTCAGTCCATTAATTAAGTGAGCGTGTCGTCAGTGAGCGTGAGCGATCCGTCAGCCGACGAGGCGGCGCGGCGTAGCGCGCCCAGTGACCTGCCCGTGGCGGGTTAAAATCTGCCAACATTTAATTATCAGTTGCATTGCGGGCTATGACTATATTTTTGTAGTTCTCCAGCAACATAATTAGCTCACCAATCTTGTCACACTTTGATATCGACGATCAGGGCTCAACTTTAACGAGATACGACTGCAGCGGTGTCGATTTATGAAAGCGATTGGGGGGGGGGCAAACAGGGATGGATCCAAAAGGAGCCTATCAGCGTCATGGCTTTACACATTTTAAATAAATTATAGGCAACTTGTTCAAAGTAGAGTATTTTGTGATCAATAAATAATACAAACAGAAGAGTGTGACGGCTGACGGGCAAACCTTGGCTGACCCAAGCACCTGACTGCAGAAGCGTGGAAACGTGACGAAAAGTTAGGGGCCAGTGAAACTTCCATCTCGTGTTGAGGGAAACCCAATCCCCTACGCGAGATTGCTATGCACATTTGAGCTCCTTTCGTCTTCGCAAATATGTTGCGCTTTCGAATTTGTAAAACGAAATGAAATTGTTGATTTTAGCACACAAAAATGGACAAAAAGTGAGGGAGCCATGACCCCCGCGGCCCCCGCGTTCATACGCCTATGCCTGACTCCCCCCCCCCAATCAGAACTGTGTGTCACCACCGTTTCACAGGAGAAGGAAGAGTCTCTTTTCTGTAAAGTGGGCTTCTTTTCACACGGAAGGCTATCCTTTCTGCATTGAGGGCCTCCTCCTCCACATAGGAGTGCCTCCTTTTTGTACGGAGGGTTTTCTTTTACATTTGAGAGGCTTCTTTTTTAACAAAGGACCCATTTACACTGGAGAACCTTCTTTGTGTACAGAGGGGCCTCCTCTCCGCACGGGAGGGCCTCCTCTCCGCACAGAAGAGCACCCTCTTCGTACAGGAGAGCCTCCTCTCCACACGGGAGGGGCCTCCTCTCCGCACAGAAGGGCCTCTTGTTTATACAGAGGACCTCTTTTGACACTGGAGTGATTCCTTTCCTTTCTGCGTACATGGTTGTCCTCTCTGCATGAGGACCTGCTCTCCACGCAGAGGCTCTCCCTTCGCACCCAGGGGCCTCTTTTTGTACAGAATATACAGGGTAGCCATTGTAGGTAAAGTGGGTGGGCAAAAACATAGTTTAGTCCACCTGATTTTTATTTTCAGGGTGGAAAACTTCCCACCCTGCCCCCGGAATCCGCCGCCATTGGCCGTTAGGTAACCTGCAACTAGTTCATTTGCAAATGTGGAAAATGTTAGGTAGGCGTAACTGACACAGAATACAACACAAGATCGAAATACTTCTGGTGGAATCTAGTGTGTGAATAATGCAATGTAATCGATACCTTTTCGTAATAACCCTATTCCCTGTGGGCGGCCAAAATAATGTTAGACTGTGAGGCAGATTCTGCCCCCCCACCTCCCCAGAGATTTTGAGAACCACTTGGTCGATTTTAATGGACAAACACCCTTCAATTCGTCATGATAATATATTTTTACACCTGTTCTTTGGGGAAAATGGGGGACAGACTACAGAGGGCAAAAAATAACAAAGTTATGTGTTTTTGAAAGGTAATTGCAGTCGTGTGGTTTGACTTATTTTCATGCGACAATCGTTTTTTAACTTGAAATGCACTGGTCTTCCACGTATCAAAGGACAAGTATACAAAAATGATAAAAATAATATGCGTATTCAGGGAATGTAAAATGGGGAGAATCTCTGATAACAAATATATGCTGTTCGTGATTGTTTGGGACGGTATGAACGTCACATGTGAACATGATCTTATGTAGATTAGTTAAATGTAATATATTGTGCATTGGCAGATCCGGATAAACAACGTGGAGGGCACCATGCATGTAACACTTTTATTATCTTGCTAATTTGAAGGCGGATCTAATTTGAGGGAGGTTATCACTTCCCGTTTTTCGTACCAGTGCACCTCTACCAAAGAATGTGTATAATCCCAGTACTCATGATACATTTGGCAGTGAAAATGGTTCTGACGAATTTAATGCACCGCAGTCTACGAAGGACGTATACGCGACCCCATCGAAAACAGTAGCCTGGCAACAGCTCTGAGGAGTTAATTTTGTTAAAATTTTGACACAACACATGTAAATTTAATATAGGAAAAGCAAAAAATCAAGACGCTAACTCTAGTGGTTTAGAAGCAGCAGGCGAAAACCCGCTGTAGATGCAGAACCTGGTCCCCTGCAGGGAGTACAGAGCGTCATTAAATGAAGCACCATCACAGTTGCATCCGCTGTTCATATATTTGACGCGGTACGGTTATATTATACCACAAGCACCATTCGATGCAGACAAAAATGGCAAAACAGGAAATACCCGATTGCTCGTTATGCCTTGCCATTCGAAGTATCTACAACTCATTTATTTGTTTGTATCTTGTCAGTAAAAGCAAAAAACACAACTTCAGAAAATGACGTCACTTCTGATGATTCGCTGGAGACAGACAATTTAAATGGTTTTCCAGTGCTTTTTCGGATTCCTCCTAGCTGCCATTTTTCGAGATAATGACAAGGTTTCCTAAATCTTCATATTGTGGCAAATATTACCTTTGGTGACGTCATTTGACCTTGAAGATATTGACCAAGGGTCATAACAATTTAACTAAATAAAACACTTTGTAGACCCTAACCACCTACCAAACTTAATAATTCTAGTTCACATGAGAGCTGAGATCTGAGGGAGAGGGGTCGAATAAGCTCCCGCCCCCGACCGATTCGTATATTTTGTATCCGTCCCGAAATAGGGTTAATGGTGAACTGGTTAGGTCATTTTCCAAATTTGACCCCAGGTCAAGGTCATTTGGTGACCCAGGTAGGTCATGCTGCATATGCAGTGAAGCAGCACGACAATAAAAAACATTGATTTCATCCACTCGTCTCTATCTAAATATATCAAGATTTATTAGTAAAACATTACTGATGACCTCAGATGACCTCAGATAATCTTGCAGAGGTCAAGCAACAATTTCACCTGGTTTATCAAGAATGAGCTAAAATAACATGATTTTGAAATAATTTTCCTGATTCAATGTATATTCTCTGAATAGGAAGCATTTGCATATTTTCACTTTCACTTATAATGGGGAGGTCAAGAGATTGACCTGACCCTAAGGCACCGATACAGCGAAAATCCGAGACATGTGAATTATAGATATCTATTTATATGACTTCATGAAATCCTGTTAGTTTCAAATCTCTCGGACAAAACTGTGGCTTTTGCACGATCACAACATTTTGAGAGGTAGGGTCAATTGACGTGATCTGGCGTCCTGACCCCTGAGGTCAAAACTCTTACAAAGTGTGTGCAATTGATTCACAAATATATGTACTAAATTTGGCGTTGCTGCGCGCCGCCGTTTTCCCGCTATTTCTGAAAAATGGAGGGGGCGGAGGAGGGAATCACCCCCGGCCGTATGCGTGTTAACCTTTGACTTGACCATGACCTGGCATATGACATCAATTTTAAAATTTATGGTTTGATTTATATTCGCTTCATTGCAGGCTTTGTAATGCCGCCTTGCGTGTCTCGCTGCCGGAGATAACGAGGGGACAAAGTTCCCCCGGTCAATGCCGGGTTGATTGTATGTTGGCATTGAGGTTCACGTCAGCCCCCCCTCCCCAGTCAAATTTCCTTAAATGAGTCTCTGGGTAAAGCCCCCGTCGCCCCCTTGGATTCGCTAGAGTGTTGTTGATTACAGAATACAGATAAACCATAAATAAACCAAATGTTATCGGCAATGACATGGACAAGTGCATAGCCAGAAAGCGGTAAGAGCCGTCAGCCTGGATAGGTAGTACTCAGGATCAAGGGTGTAGTTGCTCTACTCCTTTTGATGACCAGCATGACTCGTTACTCGGTCCCTCCTCCTCTGCACAAACCGCGCTTCTCGGCATGAAGCTATGCGGTACAGCATAACCTCAGGCGTTCATTACTAGTGCCATCTATGAGCAGGAATATAAGTAGACATTTGCGCTGTTGCTGTTAGAACAGTGGATTGAGGATTCCAACGTAAAGTAAGCTCTGTAACATAAAACTGAGCACA
>VOPJ01012024.1:0-33532 GCA_014673585.1 Semibalanus balanoides
AAATTTCACTGAAATTGGTTCAGTCATTTGGGAGAAAATGACATTTTAGTGACGATTATAGTTGGTAGAAAGACGGTAACTATATTGTAAAAATCGTAGAAAAAAGTTTTGCAGCAAATTGTTAACAGAAAGCGACAAAGATCGAAAATACCATTTTAATTAGGAAAGCCCAAATCAGATTTCCGAAATTTTGGGTTTCTTATCCCTAAAAACTTAAAAAATGGGGGAATCACTAAATAGTTAAAATTGTCAAAGATTTTGACACACCAAAAGATAAGCGAGAGAACTAAATATAGGAAATACCCAAACCAAATTTAAAAGCAATGACTTGCAATGGACTATTTGTGATTGAGTAGAAACTCCATGACGTAATTTTTATCACTTTTTTACTTATTTTTGACCAGATACCAACAATAAATTGAATTTTCTGTAGTTTCATAGGCAAAAACTGATCTAGGGCCAAGCTTTTTATTTACATTTATTAATTTCTTCATTTGGATGTTTTTGACGGAGGGAAAACCGCGTATTCTTGACGTGATCGAGGTCCGGACAGTCATTCAGTTGACCTGGAAGTTCACCAAATGATCTGAAACCTAAAATACATACCATTAGATTTCTCACATGACAGGCAACATTTCTGGTTCTTACCCGTTGCTCTATGATGCTTGGTTTGGAAGTTAACAGGGGAATCCTGTCAGCCCCCCAACCCCAACCCCCAACTCCGTAAGGCGAGAGTGGAAACGGTAAGGCGAGGGTTAATATTGTATGAAGTGGCCCTGGGGCCAGGAATTACCGTCAAGGAGAGCCTCTGCCACACACTTAATGAAATTAATTTTTCCATTTTCCTAATTTGTGTAAGCAATTGCAAAACTTGGGTGATACCGCGAAGCGGCGCGAAATTTGTCTAGTTTTGTATTGTGAATAGCTGGATTTTGACTGCTTCAAAGCTATTTTAACTATAAATTGTTATCTTTCCTCGGATCAGGACTTCACCATGTACTTATACCAAATAGTACCAAAACAGTCTTATTGAATTAATGTGGGTATCACTGTGATATCCTTTTGGGGGCAAATGGCCCACCCTTTTCGCTTGGGGAGGGCATGGCGGATTGGCCCCCAGGATCCGCCCCTGCGCTTGAAAGTTTAGTATTTTAAAAAAGGGAGTGGTTATCTGTGGTCAAGTAATCAACCGCCAGGGGAGTGAGCTCTGCCAGACACTAAATGTAATTTCGCTTTCCCTTATTTTTCAAATTTGTATAGGCAATTGCCCAAATGTTTCATGCCGCGAAGCGGCTGCGAATTTTCCAGTTTTGAACTTGAAAAGGCTGGATTTTTACGCTGCAAGGCCAATTTTTACGATAATTTTTCAATTTGTCCGACCTTTTGGGGGGCAAATCATAGTCTCAGCGGCCCTTGGGCGGGGCATGGCCCCGTGGCCCCCCTCTGGATCCGCCCCTGGGAAGGGGGTAGAGGTCGCGTTTTCAAAGAATCTCATTCTATCTAGTGCGAAATCATATTTTGCTTCCTCAAGCCATTACTGCTGACCGGGGGGGGGGGGGGGGGTGTCAGAGAACTCTTTATACTATTCTATCTAGTGTAAATTTATTTCGCTCAGGGGAAGGGGGCATGGCCCCCTTTGGCTACGTCCCTGCCTTTACCTGATATTTGACCTCAATTCGAAAATTGCAAGCATGCTTTAGATGCGTCTCAATGAGAGCTTTCGAACACCGCCTTGCGCGTCTCGCTGCGATCATCGGTTCCGGAGATAACGAGGGGGACAATATCCCCCCCGTCGATGGTGTTCGGATAAGAATTAAGATTGACCAGGAAGCAACTAAAGACAGCCGTGGGAGCTGTGCGCACCATCTACGCCGACATGTGCCCGTAAGCAGCTTGGTGAGTGTGACGAGGAGGGCAGAGCTGTGCCTCAGCCGAAACGGAGCCTATCTCAAACATGCGATGTAGTGTAGAGGATATTAAAGGGATTATACGAGTTTCCGTCCTGAAAGGAAATGCACTCTTTTGCAGTTGTATGTGCTTTTAATAAAAACACGTTTAAGACATATGAGAGTGACTCTCTGCGTTGCGCATTAATCCATTTATTTTCAGCAATTATCAGCGCGTTTAAACTTTGACTTTTTCAAGGGACTTGTATTGATAACGAGTACTTACGGGATTACTGTCCACCACTTTTAATATCTCTATCCTTGGCGGCGCATATTCGGGCTCGTAAGTAAGACGGCTGTCTATACCTCCAGCAAGTACTGCAAAAAGTACGGCGGGTGGCATCGCCGAGCACTTTGAAACGTCCTTACGAAAGAAGATGCATGTTCCAGAAAAAAGTAGGTAAACCGTGGGGCCTCTATCACCTTTAAAGTACGTTTTACTATGTAACTCAATTATTCTGGGAAAAACCCGTATAATCCCTTTAAAATGATGCATTGTCTTTTGAATAAACACAGCATAAACTTCCATGAATTTCACAGCAGTTTGGTGTGAGCTGTAAATCAGAGGAAAGCCCTTAAACATTTGTATTTGTATTTGCGACGGGAAATGCCGAAAACACCATGCTCTTCCACTTTCCAGTAGCCGGCGGAATATTATTGCTATTTGACGTCACTTCATCGTGTGCTTAAAAATGTGTCGTCATGTGCCATGTGCAAATAGTTCACCTTGGATTTTTTTTTTAAACACGATTTGATTATATTTTGAAATACAAATTATTTTCATATTGTCAAAAAAAGTCATACATCGCGCCGATTCAGGACAGAAGGACGTACATCATTGATTTTATCAAAATTATATGCGTACTCGTGCAACGTCAAACGAAAGAATCAAATGGACTCAGCCAATCAGATTCGAGAGTAGCGCGTAAGATTTCTGTTATAGCCTCCCGATGGCCCACATTCTTGACATTCTGTTGATGGCCCACATTCCTTCGACAAAAAGTGAAATATATTAGCTGGAGAGCAAGGGCGGATCCAGGGGGCCCAAGAGGCCATCCCCCCCCCCCAAAACCACCCAAAAATCGGCGCAAATTTGACACATTTCCTGAGTTGTCGTTAAAAACTAAGCAACTTTTACAAGACAAAGTTTGTTTAAATCAGTTATTTGATACGATAAGGCAAGCGAAATCCGATGAGTTTTCAGATTATGCGATAATTTTTGGGATTTGCCCCCCCCCAAACTGTCAAAATAACACTTTCTGGATCCGCCAGTGCTGGAGAGCCTTTTCAGTCCAGAAAACTAGAAAGTAGTTTTTTAACACGGGCTACAAAACTGCTATCTCAGTTCAAAACCCATGTTGAAGGTGAACTATTTCCTTTAATGATAAACTTTTACACACAAATATCTCGCGGAACATTGACTTTTCCTTGCTTCCGACGTTTTATATGATCAGTTTGGACCTTGCATCAAATTTCAATTTTCCACAATTTTGCCAACATTGATCGTTTTTCCATCAACAATGGCATGACACGACGTCATTAAAACGTCATCCCCAATGTACTACACAAACGTCACTACAATTTGTAGGATCACGTAGAATTGATGTAGCATAAAGTACCTACCTACTGTTAGTGTCATGCTGATATCGATCATAGTTTTTGAAATATAGAGAATCTCCGGGAGGGGGGATAAATATCCCCCCAGGTGGGGCGCGGGTTCATTAGGTAGGTACTCAAAGCTTTAAGTACAAATAAATGACTGCACGAATGACTGAACTGAACTGAAATGACTGAACGAAAGAACTTGAAAATGACCTCTAATTAGACCTAATAGTAAATTAAGATCCATATGCTTTGGAATGAAATCAGCAGAAAAAAGTACCTACCTAAGTCATTTTTTTTTTGGGGGGACGTCCCCCTTCATTTCTTAACAGGGGGATGCGTCCCCCTCCGCCTCCGACGCCCATGACCTCAGCTACATTTTGGGGAAAAATTAGAAAATCGAGCAGTAGCTTCTGAAACTTTTTCAGTTTCCCGTCCCTTGACCCTTATTTTGATCTTGAAATAGTGCTTCGATTTTCCTGATTTTCAATGTGCGGCTAGCACATGAGCTCAGCTACATTTTGGGAAAAATACAAAATCAAAAGTTTCTTCGGGCACTTTTTTTTAGTTCCCCGTCCTTTGACCTTAATTTTGACCTTGAAGTTGTACCTCGATTTTTATCATTTGCTATGTGCGGACCCAGTGGAGGATCCAGGATTCTCATCGGCCAGGGGCTTCAGGCCCGAGGGCGGCATATTTTCTCGGTGACGGGGGCGGCATGGTCCAGAGGGGCGCCCCAAGGGGACGACGAATCTAGGCCCGTCGCCATGTATTACCGAATGGCCACTTACTTTCATCTCCTTGGGGGGGGGGTTGCTGGCAGGTGGCTTCCGGAGGAGCGGCATTTTTCTTCCGAGGGCGGCCATATATTGTGCCTCTGATATAACATAATTCTCGCCCTTAGCAAGGCGGGATGATGCAGCGTGGTTGCAGGCGCCTTCGCGCTGCAAATTCATACCGGCACCGAAGCCGCCCCCGGGCGCTTCTCGCGCGCCCGGGGGCCGGCTACTTTCACGCAGGGGGCTTCAGCCCCTACGGCCCCCCCTGGATCCGCCACTGTGCGGACCCTCAGCTACATTTCGATTTCACGAAAGAATGAAGAAAATCGATCAGTAATTTACATTTATTCTGTTTCCCGTCCTTCGACCTTGATTTTGACCTTGAAGGTGGCGTGCTATAGCAAAATAGAATGCAAAATAGCAAAATAAACATCAGATTCGTGTTTCTCGTAGTCTATTTGACCATAAATGTTTTTTAATAGAAATCGGTGCTTGGCGCTGAATAAGTCGCTAACTACAGGGTGTCCCAGAAAAAAGTGTACTTGAACAAACAGCCCGTGAGTTTGTATTGCACGTGCGATGTTTGTTAAATTCCTCCTGTTTTTAACTTACATCGTGGCATGTATGAAAAACATGTTAATATTCATGTAGAATGTGAACCAATTTGGATAAAACCTTCGGTATCGAGGCATACATTTTGAACAAATCCTTCAACTCTACTTGCCGGCTTTGCCTAAAAAAGTTCGGTTTTGATCACCGCAGAAGAGACAAAGCACCATGTAAGTTCCTTATTCTGAAATGGGTAGAACAATTCCGAAAAGGTAAGCTGGAACGTCGCCGTGGCGACGTTCCAGACAAGATGGTGCGACCCCAAACACTGCCCGACGATCACTGCAATGGCTGCAGGACTCATCAGCTTGAAAACTGATGTGGAGTGGGCGCTAAACTCACAAGACCTAAGCCCCTTATGCTTTTTCCTGTGGGGATACCTGAAAGCTCGGTTCTACGTCAATTAGTCGCGCAACACGGAGGAGCTGAAGGCAGCAATAAGGTCAGAAACCGGACGGATCCCGAAGGAGATGGTCGACAAGGCAGTGACACACCTGGAAACCATGCGTTTCCCCATGGTCCTGCAGCGCAAGGGTGGTCATCTCGAGCACCTACTGTGAGAAAAAGAAAGTGTGGTGCTGCGTTTGTCATATTTTCTCTTTTGCCATAATATTGTGCGTTTATTGGTGTATGAATCAAGTGAGCCCGATTACCAATACAAAAGTTATTGACCACGATCTGAGTACACTTTTTCTGGGACGCATGGTAGTAACTTCACGGACATCGCAAAGGAACCATAACAGTCTTGCTTGGACGAAATACTTTTTTTTTAAATAAATTTAGTCCGAATGTTTTGTATGGATGGCTTTCCGAGGTCAGGACGCCGGCTAGCAGAAGCCTGTTGCGCTGGTCCTAACCTGTCACCACCCTTATCGCACCAATTCTGTTGGCAGGCAGATTTAGAGACGAAAGTTTGTACGTGCCCGACATAACCTGGACACAGTCCGCCGCTCGCTGGACGTCACCTGGGCCAATTCTTACACAAGCCAATCTTTACCAGTCGCGGTGAATGGCGTCAATGCGTCACTGCCAATCCTGAGAGCGCACAAATTAAATCCAAATGATAGTATCAAAGTAATTAGGAAAACGCCTTAATATTTCACGTGGATATTGTATTTTTAGATAAAAGCTGGTGCTCATGTAAAGCTGTGTATATTCTTTTTATGCATCAATTCAAGGCGATATAAAGCTGAAGAGCACCTTAAAACAGACCACAATTAAGAAAATCGGGAATGATTTGCTATACGTGAACACGACATCTAAGTGGCAAGTAATCTAAGTACTAGTTCAATGCTATAATCTATGCCCCAAGTACTCCATCAAGACCATATATGGGCATTTGGAGGGATTGCAGTCAGCTGTTTGTAGGGCGATGGGGGATTGCACAAAAAGGAGTGTTGGTAAGATTGGGCCCTGGTCTTGAGTGCGATCGCTGCCACCGGCCGCAGGCCATCCCAGTCAGGAGCAAATAGCGAGCGCCGAAGCGCGACTCTGACCCAGGCTGCCACTACTGAGATAGGTCAGAAGACCAGCGCTCTCCCACTGAGCTACAGGGGCGGACGAATCGAGCAAATTGTAGCAGAAAGCTTAATTAGCAGCAGCTATATCGCTAAAATTCACATGGAATCATTCTGAGCAAAACTGAAAGGCAGTAGGTACTACGAATAAATTCAGGCTTAGCCGGCGTTTGGCCACAGTGCACTGTCGCGTCCTCTAGCGGCACTCTAGTAGCGACATCTACACCCAATTGACTCTATTCCAACGCTTCAAAGCTGAAACCCGGTCCCGACTCCCGATTACATTGTCTGCCAAAATGATCAGGGCAGAATGGAATCATAACAGGTATCTAGCGAAACGTACAGCACGGGATTGGCGACGGATTAGTAAGTATATAGACGTAAGATTGGGATAGTTCCACGATACGCCCACGAATGTTATGCATAGGTGACGCAAACAAAAAAAAATATCTGAAACTGATCTAAACGATTCCACATCCTCAGAAATATCTTCTTTTCATACATAATATGTTGTTTATATGTTGTGACCACTACAATGCAAATTTGAGGGACAGAGGGTCAACAAGCAAAGGGTCAACTGGATTGCAAGCTATTTCTGCAGTCATTTTAGTTTTAATTCTAGCAGCATTTTAGCTACCAAGCTCGACTGCGTCACCTGCGGCAAATGTGGTGTAAGATGAATCTCGTGGGGAAATTGTGTTGCGTCGAAGGCCACTACCACGCCATAAGGTTCAAATTACCGTGCAGTTGTGTAAGAAACTGTGAGTGTAAGATTGTTGGATTTTTATACTTCATTGCATATGGCTCGGTTTCAATCGATCTTAACGTTGTAAATGATATTTTCTTTTAAAAGATCATAATCAAACATTTACATATGATCCTCGAGCTAAGGCGAAGTTGGCGCCTAAAAAGTTCCATAAGAGACTGAGAGACGACTGAACTCAAACTTGAAGTAAAGATCGAAGGAAGCTAGTGAGTCAGGTAGGTACTTGAAACATGGTATGGGCCTGGGTGCATTCATCTATCTATGTCATAATTGTCAATTTTTTGTGTCATGCTTATCCTGATCACAGGAATTTCTGATCTTGTGATTTGGTATTTACAAGGGCAAGGCATAAAAATAGCTGACTAAATGCTTGATGATATGATACACTGCAACTGCCTACCTACTGTAACATCTAAGTCTGTCATGCCAGTCTCATCAGTCATCATTCAAACACCACTTTTCATGATCAAGGTGGTGTTTTGGTGCTTTAGGGCATCTAGGGTAAACCACCATAACAGTAACACCAGACATTTTGTGCCATTGGTGATAGTCATAGGCATACAATCAGGGGGCAGGGTCATGGCCCCTTCACGTTTTGGCCATTTATTGCTTCTAAAATCTGTTCTTGTATTTGTTGAGAAAAGTTGTTGATGGCAAAAAGTTTGCCAAGATGAGAAGAGCACAAATCTGTGCAAATCAATCATCCATCATTGGGTTTCTCTCAAGATGAGATCAAAGTTTCACTGCCCCCACTTTTCATGACTTTCCTGGATAGGGTCAACTACTGTAACCCCAGATTCATCCTATCCTCAGACTTTTCATGCTATCAGAATGTAAACAATGCATTGGTAACATCTGCATTCTGATTGCATGAAAAGTCTGAGATTTGGATGTGTCCAAAGATGGGGCTTTTACCATACAGTGTGTCAGTAGCAGTACCTACTGCATACATTTTCAATAGCATGGAAAGTCTTACGTTTAGATGTGTCTGACATTATGTTTACCCTACATCACCCAAATTATGAAGGTGGTAGGAATGTATCTGTTGTAATATCACTGGAGTTTCTCATGTATTTTTCCATTAGCAATTTAAATGTTCTCCGTTGCAGTAGCCATTTATTTTCAGTAACAAATTAATTGTGCAGTTATTAGCAGTGTCCTAGGATTGCAAATTTTTGGTGTAAAGCAACGCCCTACAAGCTATAATATTCCACTCATTTTGCCCAATTTCAAGGGCTATTCTCCACTCTTTTTCTCTTTTTATATTATTTTTTAACTCATTTATTTTAATATATAAAAAGCCAGAACATTGATCAAGTTTTGTTTATAGCAAAATGTGTAAAATCTTGGAAAAGGCTCTTTTTGAGGTATAATTTTTCACTCTTTTTCCTGATTTTCAGTCTGAATTTTCTACTCTGCACCCTGGCTTTAAAGCAATCCTAGGACACTGGTTATTAGTGTTATCACATAAGTAGTCAGCCCATAAACCCAGCTATCATGATGATAGGATAAACTGCAGTAGTATCAGCCATGGAGTCATCAATATAATCAGCCATGGATTCATATAAAATATTTCATAGTAATTTTTATAATATCTATTTAACATCTTATGTGACAATTGTAAATGATCCATGACAGATCATGATATAAAATGCACAGTATCATGAACAGTGATCATAATACTTGATAATCAAAAGCCTTCCATTAACATCATTTATTTATCAGCAATGCCCATATATTTTCCTTTTTTGCAGAGCCCTTTATCCCTTGTGTAGCATTGCACAATTTGCCTGATCCCCTTGCATATTTGTATTACTCAGTCCAGAGTCTGAAGCCCCTGTAAAAGTAAAAACTGCAAAAGCATTTACTGTATTTTACTGCATTTACTGTATCATACTGTATGACAAACATTGCCATGGTGGTCAAGATTATGTGCCAACTGGCAAGTGGCCACAAGCAATTAGTGTGCCTGAAAGTGAAAACTCAATCATCTTCAGCACATGGTGGTCAAGATCATTTAGTTTCAGGTCATATGGCTGGCAAGCACCAATGTATGATTGAATGAGTATGTTATGTCATCATCTTAGATTCATTTTAACTCTAGCATTATGTAACACAAAGCCCTTCCCCCTATGTTATGTTTGATAATTTTGTGCCAACCTTCCCCACCCCTCGAGCATTATGCAATACATGAATGCTCCCAAATGGTGGTATATTGGTACTTAACCCGTGCCCCACTGGGGGAGGGGTATAATCTGTCCCCTCCCTGATTTTCTCAATAACTCAAAAACCACGGCAGATATCGACGTGAAACTTTCAGTATCTTATCCATGGATGACAGATGGATTGGAAACTCTCCGCCTGTGGCCGACCAAATGACACAGGAAACTGCGGCGGCTTATCATAGAACGACATACAGGAAACCATGTGGCCGGCGCTGTCGCCGAAATCAAAGGCGCAGACGTAGGGTTGCCGATCCATATATCTCATACATGCTTTATCCTACAGCAATTCTACGTCTGCTCAATACATTTGGATGAAATTTATGCAGTGCTTTGGGAGATAATACCTTTTAACCCTATTAGTGGCAGGGGGGGTCAAATTTTGCCCACCCCTCATATTTTTCTTAGATATCTCCGAAACGGCTATTTTATTAAACTTTGGGACTTTTCCTTCAATTGATTTTCACATGTGGAGTCAAAACTTTGAGTTTCTGACTTGAATAGAGGCGGTTCAAGGGCCCAGCTTTGGGAGGATTTTTCGGCAACATTTGGTGATAGTACGGAAATGCGATCTTCACGGATTCTTCCTAACTGCCTCAAGTATGAAGAAGTTGCATAGGCTTACGGTGATTGAAATAAGTTCAAATTAGTTGATGTTCATGATTTATAATATTTTTTACAGTAGAGGCGGTTTCAGGTACTTGAAGAGGGGATTTCCAAAAAGTATGAAACTCCTAGCTGGCAGTCAATAAAGCTATGCAAATTGCGTTTATAACTATGAAGATGCTAAAGACAGTTTATCTTTCTAATATTTGCATAATTTATTACATCTTGAGTTTCAAGGGCGTGCTCAGGCACAGACAAAGGGTATTGACTTGCATGGTGATAGCGATATACCAGCGATTACGGCGCAATAACAGATAATTGAGAATGATGACTGCAAATATGAGTCCAGGAGAGGGAATAAAGGCATTTTATTGCAGAGGCGCGCTCAGGTATAGAAAAAAGGGGGTCATATTATTGCAAGGAAACTATGATGCATGGGCCTACAAGGACATAACATACTGCAGTTAAAAAACGCACCAGGGGGTCCTCTTTGAAACATTTTAAGAGAATAGGCGAGCCCAGGTAGGGTAAAAAGTGGGCAACTAATTTGAATTGAAATTGCAAGTATAATAGTCATTGTTGACTAATTATTAGTATTATATTAACGTGATTTATTCCTATCAAAAGGTCTTACACCTTCCCCAAATGGGATCCTGGATACGCTTATGATGATTTGCAGCATTCAAAATGAAACCATCTATGACCAGTAACTTATTTTTATTTTGTGGTAGCAGCATGACTGCGGTTCATATTTTTTATATATTTTGCCTCCCTTTGCCGTTAACCTGACACCGCCTATGGTACAAAAATATGCTTAATAACTATTTTGTCTGATGTAAAAATAACAAACTAGTACATTGATCCAGAAAAAGCCATCAAAAAACGTTTGAGTTACGCTTTTACTTCGCCCCCAATTCAGTGACCTGCACACGCCTATGTTTTTTGAATTTGGAAAAATCGTCATCACATATCAATTTCCTACTCAATATCTATCGATCACTGCTGGTTGCGTTAAAATCGGTTGATAAACATTGCAGCTGTGTTGGATGTTGGATAAAAAATACCTCTAATTTTTGTAGTTTTTGGCCCCCCGTTGCCCCCTATTTAAGATTTACATTTTTTAGAAATGTAGATCGTGCTAAGGGGAATCGACCACCGTTTGATTTTTTAAAATCGGACGGGTAGATCTCGAGATCTCTGGGGGGGGGGGCGAACCTGCCACTAATAGGGTTAATGACGTCACGTCATGCCATTTTTTGATAAAAATCGTAGAAAATAGAGGTTTAAAGCAGATCAAAAACGAAAAGGAACGGAAGGTAGGAAATTATATTATCTTCAACAATCAACATGGGATATTCTGTTTTTCATTTTGTCGTTTTTGACCCCTAGACATACAATTTTTTTTTTCAAAGAAAATTTCTCACTTAACCAAAATTTGCTAAAATGTTTTAAAAAAGGAATATGTGTGAGGGAGCTTTTCCCAAGGTGCTATATTCCCTTTTACTTTTCCCAAGGTGCTATATCCCCTTTAATTGCACTGTTCGTTTGGGAGCTATTATGAAAATCCCTGATAGGGAGGCGTTTTTCGCCCCCCAGCCAATGGTGGGTTAACCCGCGCGGCACTGGGGAGGGGGTAAATTTTACCCCTTTCCGGATTTGCTCAATACCCTGAAAACGATGACAGACAGCGACATCAAATTTGCAGTACCTTATGCTGCATCAATTATACGTTTTCTGATTAAATTCCACTGAAAATGATGCACTACTTTGGGAGGTGATGACGTTTTTATATTGTCATGTCATGTTTTTTTTTTTTGTGTAGAAAAACGATAAATGTATGCAAAATCTTAGTAAATCGAATGATAAAGCACATTGCAAACTCAAAATGCCAACAAAGAGGCAATGGCATTCTCTTTGCAAACGGTTGTGTCTGATTTTCGAAGTGTTTTGTGTTGACCCCTAAAAATACAATACAACAATATTTTGTTTTCATATTTTTTATCTACAAAATTCGCAATTTTCAAGTTTATAAAAAAATCGGAATATATGTGAGGGAACCTACTCTGAAAGATACCCAAACCAAATTTCAAATCAATACTTTTGTTGTTTACTGACTTGTGACTAATGGTTCTCTAAGTAAAAAAGTCATTTTGACGATGTCATTTTTTGATTTTTTTTTAATGACCAGATACAGACAAATAAATGTCATTGCTGTACTCAAAGAAAACTGGTCTAGAAACATGCATTGCTTATTTATATTAACCCGCGCACCGACTGGGGTCTGAGCCACTTAGAACCGACGGGGGGGCGGATAACCGCCTCCCCCCCAGAGATCTCGAAAACTACGCAACGTAGCGAGAAGCAGAAAACGGCGTGATGTAGGCCGTGATGAGTACTACAGAAAATGCTTGACTATTTTTTATCAGGTCAACATTGAGGTCACCAGAGGTCAAAACAGGTCAAATTTTATCATATTTCGAGTCAATTGAGCATTGCTTCACATAATCGCGGTACTAGCTCAGTAACTAACATAGCTAGGAGCAATCCGAAAAAAGCACTGCAATGCTCTTGAAACACTCTTTCGCTTACGTGCCCTCATATTTGAGATAGGGTTAATAGTTCAGGCTCCAGAGGTCAGCGAAGGTCAAAATGCTTAATTTTACTGAAAAAGTGTTTTGCTAATAACTGTTTATTTATAAAAACTAAGGCAACTATTTTGACACCATCGTGTTCCTCTCATCACGGCGCATTGAAACATATATCGTATGACTTAGCTAGATCAAATGCAAAATATTGACCTGACCTGAGGTCATGTCAAGGTCAAGTCAAATTGTATATCAATCGATGGAGGCCGACAGAGAAACAGAATGGTGAAAACCATAGAACTCTACCTCACGTAGAAGATGAGTTATTATGCAAAAAACATATGCCCTTGGGGCACATTGGATTTGACCTTAACGAGGTCACGGAATAAAAATACAACATGCATTCTTCTGCTAAGCTTCAAAATAGTGATGAGGATGAAAACTGACCATATTTAGCCAGGTTTTGTTCGATTGGTGCGCATTTCAATTTTCTCCCATATACTTTTTAATGGGAGGTCACAAAATTGACATGACCTCAGGTCACCGATATAAAAAATCAAATATAGACGAACTGTAGATACTCATGACCTCATCACACACTGTGAGTTTCAAACTGTTTGGTTTACCACTGTGGCTTCGGCAAAGATGTCAAACTTTCAAAAACGTGACTTGAGGTCAGGTCATTTAATGTAACCTGACAACGTGACCTTAAAAGTTAGGAAATCAAAAATTTCAGAAAGTGTGGGTAATTGATGGCAAAACAGCTGTGCAAAATTTGGCGGCGCTACGCGCCGCCGTTTTCCCGCTAGTTCCGAAAAACCTCTGGGGATGGATATCCGCCCCCCGTCGGTGCGCGGGTTAATCAATTAAATTTGGTGACCTTATGTGACCTGACCTTGACCTTTGATGATGTCAGGTTGTGAAAATTGCTTCTACTGTCGAATAATACGCATAAAATAACCCCAAAAACATGTGTCGCATGACTTTGGTAAGCCTCGTGCCTCGTGCCAACTTTTGTGACCTGATCTTGACCTTGATCTTTGCTTACGATTTCACGTTTACTTAATGCGGAAGATGCAGTATACATTTTCGAGCTTTTTGTGCAGTAGTAGTCTCAATCTAAGGCTTTGGATGGAAAGTATGGCCCAAAATTCAAATATCTCAATTGTGACCTCTGACCTGACAGTGACCAGGTCACTTGACGTGACCTGGTGACCTGACCTCGACCTGATATGTCCTGAGGTCAAAACTTTTACAAAGTGTGGGCAATTATTCCCAAATAGATGTTCTAAATTTGGCGTCGCTGTGCGCTGCCATTTTCCGTTACGTACTATAAACTGGAGGGGGCGGGAGGATGGGAATCACCTTCCCCGGCCGTATGCGTGTTAACCTTTAACTTGACCTTGACCTGACATGATATCAATTTGCATTTCATTTTTGTTTCGTATGCGCTTCATTGCAAGCTTTTGAATGTCGCCTTGCGCGTCTCGCTACGATCATTGGTTCCGGAGATACCGAGGGGGCAAAATTCATCCCCCGGTCAATGGCGTTCGGCTGAGACCCCAGTCAATGCCGAGTTAATTGTATGTTGGCATTGAGGTTCACGTCAGTCCCCCTCCAGTCCAATTTCCTTAAATGAGTCTCTGGAGTTTAGTCAGGGATAAAGTCAAAGTCGGAATGAGTCGAGTCAGAGTTGAGTCGAGTAAAAACTTTCTCAGACAATTGAGTCAGAGTTGAGTCAGAGTCTTTCATAACTCTGTCAGAGTCGAGTCAGTCGAAAAAATCTGATTCGAGCATAACCCTGACAGGATGTGTACTATACCTTCGAGAGTATTTAAGTGATATTGGTCGCAATAGATGTTTTTGTATGGACAGTGTGACCCTTACACTCAAATACCTTGATTTTGACCGATGACCTGACCGTGACCCGTTATGTGACCTTAATTTTACCATTTCGAGTATGCTTTGCGTTTTATTGAGAGCTTTCGAATGGCGCCTCGCTTGTCTCGCTGCGAGCATTGCTTCGGAAGATGACCAGGGTGGCGAATATCCCAGTCAATGGCGCTCGGCTGAAACCCTGGGGTCTCAGCCGAGGCTCAGGGCAGTCAATGGCGGATTCAATTCTTGTCGATGGTATTTCGGATCTGCATCCAACGAACGACAGACTAGGTCCTATCTCGCGCACCGTGGTACCTATCCCATGATTGAAAATCATTGATTGGCGAGGGAATCGAACCAAACTAAGTCGAAGGGCATGATATACCTATTTACAGTCAAAAAGACAGACGGGCAGCGAATCTTTCAACATTAAGTTAGATGGTTCAGAGGAACGCAGCGAACTTGGGACTTTGTGGCTGGCCACGTGAATAAGTGATGCTTTAGATGCTAAGTTCTGCAAACCGAGCCATTACTGCTATGTTTCAGATAACATTGTCGTAGTCAATGTTGAATAAAAAGAGTTTGGGATTTAGCAAGGGTTTGGGAGACGCACAACACAGCACAGGGATTGAATGTTGTGACAAGGGCAGTGCGACATCTGCATGCTCCTCATGAGTGGTCCTAACATGCAATGGTCTTTCGTAACACTGCGATCGATTTCACATGTCGGGTTTATGTCCAGTCACTATAAGGCGCCGTATTGGCTCGCACCAATAAAACCGGTGACCGTGGAGGCCCGCCTTGTATGATTGTGTGACAGTGGTCTGACGTGTATATGTTACAGGCTGTATGACAGGAGGCCCCCAGTACTATACAGACAGGAGGCCCCCAGTACTACACAGACAGGAGGCCCCAGTACTATACAAACAGGAGGCCCCCAGTACTACACAGACAGGAGGCCCCCAGAACCCGTCAAGGGTCCCAAGCCCGTCAGGGGCCCCATTAGCTGAAAATAAATAGGAATGGTCCCGCAAATTTCAAATCGAAATCCTCGAATATCTACCCAATTTTTGTTAAACTCTCGGGATTTGACCCACTTCGTTTTGAGGAGGCCCCTATTTTCGCTTTTTGTAATATATATATATTTTAAATTTTCTCGACATCGGTCAAGGGGGGGGGGCTATCACCCCCCCTGGATCCGCGCCTGATGACACTGCAACTTGCGGTCAAAGTGGCCTCTTCCGCACAAAGCCAGTGAGCTGGCAGAATGTGTGAGGTTATAAACGTGAAAATACGGGACAATCGGAACCCGTCAGCTCAAATAAGTTTTATAACACCGAGCAGAGACTGCAATGGAACTATTTCAGGGCCTTCCCGTATTACAAAGGTTCGGTTTGGTCGACTTCGCACATCATATTATTTTTATTTTTCCATTTTGAAGTAGAAAATCAACAATGAATGTAACGTTAGGGAGTAACGAAACCTATACAGCCATAAAAAGCACCTCGAGTTACTTCGGATGCAATGTGTTGCTCTTGCCACCTTGCTCGTTTTAGACGCTCAAACATGGCCAATTTGGACAAATAGTTGCATACATGGTGGACGGTGGTGCCGTTAGTACCGTATTTGGCACCAAAGCAATTCATTGCTTTACAAGTGCCACCATGATTTCTACCATTACATCATTGTAATGATGAAATGGTTGAAATAATTGTGACAGGTGCTGCGAGTGGATATTATTAACCGCGTGATTGTTTATTCATAGAGCTTTGATGTTTCCATTTGGTGGCGGCTTTAAGCATTCGGATGTGAACGTCACACGCTGTGACTCTCCGTTGTTAACCAGGATATTTGCTGGTGTTTTCAGTTTTGAAGACAATCGAGATACACATGTCCAGGAAGGGTCTCTAATCCACTGTTTCCGGAAAACCAGTGACCATGTTTACAAAGTTCATCTCCAGGTGACACTTCACACTGCGCGGCGATGTGAATATTCGTCTAAACTCTAGTACATAGGTACTTGAAACGGCCTACTCAGCAAATCGTTATATTTTTGCATTTATTTTATGATGAAAGTTACTTTCGAACATATTAAAGAGACACTGCCACCTTCCCAAAAGTTCTCACATGTACGCCGCTTGTGGTGCTAACATAGGCGTCGGAAGTGGTGTTGCAGGGGTGGCAGCTGCCACACCAACTTTGGAACTGGTTGCGGTGCCACACCAACTTCCAGTCGTCCATATATTACTCGGTTTTCGAAAGCAAGCAAATATATGTCAACGAACGCGCTTTTGTAGATTGCATATAGGCTTGGATTCTGACAGAAATCAAACTATTTACGTCAGTTTATGTGTTTTTGTTTTGTCTAAAACGCGAAAAATGTCCTGTCCTTATAGCACATTGTTTGTTCCATAGATATAGAAGTAAAACGCAAAAGCGGAAATGCATTTTTGTGCATGATAATACTGGAAGAGGTGGTTGATTTTTGTCTTTTGAAAGGACATAAGTCAGTCATTTGTGACGATATAAATGTTAAATCTGGTACACATATTTAACGAACACGCTTCAATCACATATTCCGTGTTTTGGGCAACCATATTTTCAGATACTGTAAAAAACAATACAAATTGTTTTTGAATTTCTCAACATTTTTGATTTAAATAAAACTTGAAAATTCGAGGTAGCAGTTTGATAGCTTAGCCCTTATTATCAGTCATTTATATTTGCCTGTTAAAATTTATATTAAAATGTCAGGTAGTACAATATTGTTCCTGTTTCTACGTTTCCTCGACACCACCCGATGTTGATTGCGTCGCGAATAAATCCTCGTGAAAAATTCAAAGTATACAATTCCGAATTCGAATTTAATCCGTGGTGCTCATCATGGCCTTGGCGCAGATTTGGAAATACATTCCTCAGTGCCGCTTCCAGTTCAACAACGTGGTCTTGTACCTTGGAACCCCCGACCCCGATGTTGGCGCAACCAGGCGCAACCAGGAGGTCCCAGGATCTGGGACCCCCATTTTTAGAGAAAAAGTGCACGTTTTCCGTACTCTTTATGTAAACAAAATCAGAAAATTGGTACGGGACCCCCCCCCCCTTCGACCCGGGGCAACCCTTTAGAAATTCCTGACTGCGCGCCTGTGCACCATTGCCCTAGCCTTTGCCCAGGGACGTGATAAGGGGAGGGATGCCATGGGCGTAACCACCACTGGGTACACTGTACCCAGTAAAATTGAAACCCCAAAATTGTACTGGGTACAGTACCTAGTACAAGTTGAAGACTCCAACTTGCATTTATTCAGTTTCAAAATGTGCCGAGAAGACGAAGTCAATAGCATAGTAAAAACAAAAGTGTATTCTTCAAATATAAAACAATATATCGAGGAAGCCTTTACATTTGTGTAACAACCTGACGCAGGTACGTTCACTTTGTATTGATCAAAGATGTGTGCGGATTACCTAATTGAAGGACTGTTCATGATTAAGATAGGACGAAATGATGTTTGTACAAATAACTGCCATAACCTTCTGTGCTTTGATCCAACATCTGCAGTAGTCTGTTATTGGATGCGCCTACCATGCCAGGATACAATTTACGACCAGTTGTGCCCGTCGTCCGATCTTCAACCCACACTTAACCCTATTCCTTGCGGGGGCAGATATCTGCCCCCGGGGTAGTTTTTCGCCAGCTCTTCATGGAACCTTACGTCTATCGTCTTGAAACCTTTGGACTTTTGCTAAATATAAACGACACGTGTTCTGTTAAAATTTTGAAAAAATCGGCCCGGCAGAGGCGGCTCCAGGGTCATGTTTTGGGGAGGTCGTTACGAAAGCGGTTGTGCGGCGCCTACTTTCTTCGTAGTTTGCGGTGGAATAAAAGCGTCAGAAACTAAGTCATCGCTGTATACATCATACATAATTGGATTATACATGTTTTGGGGCAGAGACGCACTCGGGTACATAAAATGGGAGGCGATGTCCTCCGTCAATTTAGGCCCAACTTCAAATACGAAAGATGATAAAAGGTGTTCCGCGCATGGTGTCCCCCACGTTTTTTAACCTGAACCCGCCTATGCGCAATATATTACATTTAACAAATTACAGCATCAAGGCCCACGTGTGACGTTCCTTTCGTCCCTAACACTCACGAACAGCACATATATTTTATCAAAAAATCCTCCATTTTTCATCCGAGTACGTTTATGATTTTTCGTTTTTGTACTTGTCCCTTTCATACATTGAAGACCATGACATTGGCAGCTCAATAACGTTTTTTTGCATGAAAAGTCGGGTTATAGTCACATGGCCACAATGTGACCTTCAAAAAACCAATAAAAATGCCCCTGAACCCAAATGTTTAACAAAAAAGGCAATGTCGGGGTCGCCAAAAAAAGAATATTTTTACACGACAAATCAAAATGGTGTTCATCCCATCGAAATCAGCCGAGCGGTTCTCGAGATCTCGGGGGGGGGGGGAAATCTGCCCCCCCACACACACACACACGCAAGTTAACGTAATTTTGGCCGCCCGCAAGGAATAGGGTTAACTGAATGACCGAATATTCACTTTGACAGTCTGCGAGACATTGACAGAAATAAAATTACAACTGCATAAATGACTGCATAAATGTCTGGCTGGCCTATGTTATGACGACACCTAACGATAATCGGTTTGGTGCAGTGCCCTTGGTATGCCTCAAGTTATAATTGCGATTTGCAGGTGTCGTGAGCCCTGCTTTTGCACTCTGCAGCAGAGCTGCGGCCAATCACTACATATAGAATCCCCATAAATGGAAATTCCGCATAGCGACATGGTAAAAGATCAGTCTGATTAGAGCAAACCTTTTATCATTATGTCGCAGAGCATGGCTTGTTCGTTTTTTTACTCACCGATTCGCCGTATACCCGACGCGAAACCGACAGGTTTCTCTGCTCCCTTTCCAAACACATACATTCAGGTAATTGGAAAAGAGCCAGTGATGTGATGTGGTAGCCAAGGCAACACATACGCATGTATGTATTCGGTCCAGATAATTAAGCCTTTGTGGAGCTGAAGAGGCTTATATTGATCAGTGTCTCTGCACCACCGAGCTTGTAAGAAAGCGCTGGATACCCCGTGAGCTTGGGAGAGACTTGTCGCTGAATAGCGCACATAACGACAGCTCCGACAACGCTTACAAAGTGTCCATGGTATTTTCGGATGGGGGCTAGTGGTTACGTCCCTGGGGATGGGCCCCCCTGAGCAAAAAAAAATACATGATAACACTAGATAAAGTGAGATTCTCTGGCAACCCGACCCTACGTCACCCCGGTCCCCGGTCAATAACATCAATAACATATGGCGATGAACGAAATTTGATTCTACCACCGACGTGGCCGTCTCATGATAAACAATCCTGGCTACGTGCCTGCCTTTGCCACACCAACTTGAAATAGGTTCCTACGCCCTTGGGTGCTAAATATTAAGTAATTGCTGCCGAACACGATTATGACATTTGTTTATCACAAACAGTGCTCATTTTAATAAAAAGTTCAGTTATAATATTTGGGTTGATGACGTCATAACCAGGAATTTCGGAAAATAGAGAAAATCTTCACGCTGCCAAATGTATGGCTAATGTATGGCCAAATGTAAAACAAGTCGACTATCATCAACATTAAGTAAAGAGTGACGACGTCATCGGATCAGGGTCCCCGTTCAAATACACTGGTTATTCGGGATGTTACAGATGTCAAAACCAAACTCGAATTTCTTTGTGATTCGACCTCGGTGGTTGTTTTAACTTATACTGTACTTAATTTCAATGCCAAGCACTCAACATGGCTATCTTAACTCAAATATAAGGTTAAGTTGGGAAAGTCCCTTTAACCCGCGCACTGCAGGGTGGTTCGCGCCATACACAAATTGCAGGGGGATTTCCGCCCCTCCGTGAGATCTTAAAAAATACGCTACGTAGTGACAAGCGGAAAACGGCGTTAGATAGGTCGAGACAAGCTCTATCGAAAGTATACCAGTCTTTTTCTTAGGTCAGGTCAAAATTGATGTCACCAGAGGTCATCAAAGGTCAGATTTTCCTGTTTTAGGACTTCGCTCCAGAAACCCCCAAATTTCTCGGATATCTCAAACTATAATAGCTAGAAACAAACTAAAAAAAGCAATAGCCCTTGAGCCCTTGATAATTGCAATCGCCATTTTAGATAGGGTCAAAAGTTTAGACTACAGAGGTCATCAAAGGTAAAAAAGCTATGTTTGGCAAAGCTGTTTTTCGTCAATAACATTTTAACTAACAAAGATAGGGAAATTATTTCGACTCCATCGTGTTTGTCTCGTCAAGGCGCTTTGAAACATATTAATGGACAAGTTATAAATTTGACCTCAGGTCAAGGTCATTTGGTGACCCATGAAGGTCATATTGCATATGGGGCGACGCGGCTCGACGAGACAAACATATTGGTATCATCTGATAGTCTATATCTTTATTCTATAAAGAGTTACTAGCAAAACAATGCTGATGACCTCAGATGACCGAAGATGACCTTGTAGAGATCACTGAGTAACAATTCCACCTGGGTTATCAATAATGTGCTAAAATATAATGATTCTGACAGAATTGGCCTGATCCAATGCAAGTTTCCTGAATGGGAAGTATTTGTATATTGTCCCGTTCCATTATAATGAGGTCAGGGAATTTATCTGATCTTAGGTCACCGATACGAAAAATCCGAGATATATACGAATTATTGTTAAGTTATTTCATTTTTCATAATAACATACAAAGTACTCACATATTCATAAACAGTCGACAATGAACAACATTCACATCCACCACACGCACGATGCGCACACGCATGCAGGCGTGCTTCCTCTCGCGCCGGGCTCCGCCCGGATCGTCGCCTGACTCAGCACAGGACTCTGGCGCGGCCGGTCCGCTTCTTCAGGACGGGCGCCGACTGCAGTCGGCCGCCTGCCGACTGCAGTCTGCCGCCTGCCGGCCGGCCGACAGGCAGACTCGGCGCCCGCCACCTGGCTGCACAGATCCTTGTGCATGTAGAAGAAGATGTAGCCATTCCTCTGTTGACCATCCCCCAGCACATCCACCGCGCCCACACAACTGACGCGACGGTCATCGTAGTGGAACCAGCGCGGCGGTCCCTATTGTATTGTATTGTATTGTATTTAAGAGCGTCCACTGCAGGAGTGGACGCCGTACACGACCGACACGTAGTGGCCAGAGTGGGTGGCGCCGCCGTAGTGGCTGACCACACCCACCAGTCGGTATGTGTTGTCACTGGTCGGTTCCACCGAGCACAGCGACCGGTCGTTATCCACGCTGAACTCGGACAGGTGCGCCTGCTCCGCGGCGGAGTCATCCAGCTCTCCCTCCTCCAGGACCTCATGGTGGCCTCCTGCAGCTCCCGGTCCTCGTCCTCGCGGATCCGCGACGGCTTGCTGTCCTAGTCAGCATCCAGCACCACCAGCTCGGCGGCTTTGGCATGACCACTAACATTTTTGGAGGTAATGTCACTTGACGTGACCTTGTGACCTGATGACCTGAAGTCAAAACTCTCACAAAGTGTGGGTAATTGATGCCCAAACAGCGGTGTGAAATTTGGCGGCGCTGCGCGACGCCGTTTTTCCGCTACTCCGGAAAAACCTGGGGGGGGGTGGCTGAAATTACCCCCTCCCCTACAGTGTGCGAATTAAAGGGATAATTTCTGGCTCTGATGGGTTTGCTAAAAACAAAATGTCGCAATTTTAAACTTGCATTGCTTGGGGCATTTTAACGGAAAGTTGCTTTTAACGCTCAAAATTACCCCCGGTTACGTTTTGGGTTCCGTAAGCGACCCCGTGAATTTATGCGCACTAAATCGCAAAATTCACCGCTGTGCATTGGCCTGAAACTCGCTGGATCCCTTTGTGCGCACTGCGACTGGCTCCAGTCAGATCGACGCCAAATCTGTATACGACGGTGCAACCTTACAAATTTACTTGCGTGCCAAATGTCGCGCATGTAGCTGCAACTGCCGTCGAGTTATTATGCCATGCATGGATGGCACACCCACGAACATACGGATAGCCTCTCATTTGTAATAAATACTATGTTTTGTTTTGTTGGAAGACGTTCCTTTCTTATCTGCCAAGTTTCCTATGCGTTATACGCTGTTTTCTTTCTTGTTGTTTTCATGGTGTCATTTTGTTCACTGGTAGATGTAAATCATTTGGTGATCCTCACATGATACGACGTGGTCGGCCCGAGATGCGGGACTCTGTTGGCATTTAGCATTCCTTAACCCGCGCCCCACTGGGGGGGGGGGGGTTTGAACACACCCTCCCTCATGTTTTATCAAGATAACGAAAAAACCGCCGCCAAATTTGGCATAACTAATTCACTTGATTCCTTTCCGCACATTTTGCGAAAATTCAAGTTTCGTATCGGGTTAGGTCAGGTCACCAGGTCAGGTCAAGTGACCCCACCTACAAAACAGTTTGCGGTCGTCATGACCACAGTTTCTAACGGATCGATATCAAACTTTTAGGAATACATCAAGTCATCAGCATCTACAAAATGTGTATCTTTGGATTTTGATATCCGGTGACCTGAGGTGGGTCAATTTTTACCTCCCCATTATAATTCAAATGGAGACCATATTCAAATGGCTTTCCTTTTTCGACCCGCATTAGCAGTTCATTCATTCTAGACACATGTCAATAATAAAATAAACGATGATTATGTATGATCACAAGTGCAGGTTTTGCTACACGAGGAACCCTTACAACCAAGGGAAATACAGCCTCAAAAGAAGGATATCTTCCAGAGGTTCACCAACACCTTTTTAATGCCACAATAACTCTAAAAGACATAATGAAGATGAGAAGTGTTAACTTTTCACCAATGTGTTTGTCTCGTCAAGACCACATCTCCTGATATGCAAACATGACCAACTTGGGTCACCACTTGGACCCCTTGACCATGAGAGTTCATTTTTTAAGTTACCTAAACAATGATCAAAATTTGACAATATAGTCAGGGCCACACCTGATCTAGACAAACCACAAGATGGCGTAAACAGTAATGCCGTATATCCCGTTGTATACGGTAAGAAGTTAACATTACGCAGAAAATATTTATTCTCCACAAAATGCAGCCATATTGACTTTCAATGACTTTAGAGCCTTAAACTATCTGACCTTCAGAGTCAATCTTGAAGGCGACATACATTGCAGAATGGCAACATTTCAAATTGGCTAGCCATCTTTTTTAACGTTTGTTTCTAGATAGCATAAAAGTTCCGAGAATATTTTGGGTTTTTTGGAGCGAATGGGTCCCTAAAACATTGAACAATTTGACCTTCGATGACCCCTCTGTGACATGAGTTTTTGACGTTGGAAGGGAAAAAAAAGTTCTGAAAATAGGTTTCGAAATTATTTTTGAAACGGTTCGAACAGTGTTTTTTGTTTTGGTCTACGTGCCGTAGGAGCCGAGTTAGAGGGGGGGGGGTGTTCAGACACCCCCCAGTCGGGCGAAGGAAATGCAGAGGCCCAGTGGGGCGCGGGTTAAAGTGGGGTGTGGTTAGCAGACCGTTCTGTGAAATGTCGGCAACTGATTTGTTACGAGGTGCCTGTATGTTTGACCGGTTGTTACGCATGCGGCGGTGGATGGCTTGGTTAACGATCGGCGCCAGGCAACCCGACTGTGCGGCGATATGCAGTTATGCACGGAGCATTTACCGCCGATAGTCACGAACCGAAACAACTGGGGGCCGGTGGTTCTCCAAAGTCCGTCCGAGTGACGAGCATCACTCCATCCCCACACGGCACAGCGTCACAACACAGCTCAGCACCACAAAGCACAGGTCGCCGCATTGTAGCTCAGCACAACCCAGCACAGCACAGCACAACACAACATGCCACAATTCCACTCGGTACAGCACAACATGTCAAAAGAAAACAATATAGTACCGACCAGGGGTGGTTCCTTTGACCGAAAAAAATACCGAAGGCCGAAGGTGCCCCCAGCCAACCAGGCCCTCTAAGGCCGACAGAAGGCCCCCAGTTGGCCTGAGGGGCTCTCGGTAGGCCTGAGGGGGAAGGGCCTGGGAAGGCCTGAAACTTAAGCATAGTCTTATCCGACGTTTCTGCAACCATTCAGACAGAGGCCCTGCAAAATATAGTGACCTATATCCGAAGAGATACCATTTCTCGCCATTTGTAAGGGGGCCTTTGGCCGTGGAGGGGGGGGGGGCTTTGACCGTCAGGGGTCATGGGGCTGGGTTTCTTTGCCCCTCCATCCGAAAATACCTTCCGCAGGCACTGAGTACGACACAACATAGCACAGTTAGCCACTGCGGTTATGCGCGTACAGCATGATGAAGGTAATAAATAACAACAGTTGTCACCACTTCTTTATTTTTTATGTGAAGACAGCTCACGGAAGGAATTTAGCTGTGTTCTTCGGAACCTTTCGACCATTTATTACCTTTCCTGTGTTTTACGTAACTCAGAAAATGTTACGTAGGCAGCGCAGTACGTTTTTGGCGCCCTGCGCCTGAGGCTCGTGCCCCGCTCCACTCTTTACTCGCCACGGTCCTCCCCGTACGCCTTTCCACAAATCCTCCGGGACCCCCCTCAGTCCTCGGTCCATATCCCACCCCGCCCTATTCAGCCCTCCCCTCCTCACTTCGCCCCGCCTCATCCTGCCCCGCCCCCTGCAGGCCCCGCCCACCTCCTCGGCGCATCGCGCGCCCCACTCCACGGCGTCGGTGGCGCCTTGACGGCAGATTGTCTGTGTAGTGCACTGCCGTGGTCGGCGCTCTGAGTGCTGGTCGCAACCGCAGCCGGAGCGGGACCGGACGGGCACCTGTCCCGGCAGCGAGGTGGCAGCTGTGCCACTGCGCCACCAAGTGACGTGACGTGACGTGTTGCAGGCGCGTGCGCGCGCGATGACAGCCGGCACGGGCGACGCGGCCGCCGCTGTCGAGGTCAAACCGAAGGGCCACGCGGAGACGGTGCACATGGACGAGCCGGCCGCCAAGATCGATAGTGCCAACGGTGATCTGAGCGGACAGCCTCGGCTTAACGAGCACGCCCAGCCGCCAAACGGTGAGACCGATACGACACTCTGTGTTATATTTGTTGATTGTTTGTTGGCTGGCGTATGTGTGTTCCCGCGTGCACGCTTGTCCGTGTGTTGTGTGTTGGCGGGAGCTGGGTATTTGTTTACACAGTGTGAGTTCACGGTGTCGCAGGGGTGGGAAGGGGGGGGGGGCGACAGTTGGGTTGGCAGGCTTGGTGCTCACCGAGATTGGAATGCAGTAGTCCACCGCGAATCTAACACATCTGCACTTTCACATCGCGTTGGCATTCATCGTATTCATGCTGACACACATCGTCTGCAAGCCAACTTTCACGCGGTGGCCGTGTGTCGCTGGGGGCCGGCCAGCGGTGGAGGCTGCTCGCCGCCGCCACTCCGCCGTCCCGCGGGCCGGCACACGTGGCTCACGTGGGCGAGCGCGCAGTTCTCTGTCACCGGCGGCGGCGGCGTCGTGGCGCCGTGTTTGACCTTCGTCGTTGATCGAATGTGTGCGTCAGGCGCGGCCGGGCTGCAGCCGTACTGCAGCGCAGCTGCAGCCCGGCCGCCGACGGCCGACTCATCCCGCGGAGAGTCGCCGGCGGCCGACTCTCCACGGGATGAGCCTGGCCGCTGCCGCTCCACCGCCGCCGCCGCCGCCGTCCCTCGGCCAGCTGTGTTTATGTCGTCAGCAGTCCCTCGGCTGTTCATGTGTGCAATTGACGTTAGTGCTGACGGCATGCAGCATGTGACGCTCCGGGTTTGGTATGTTCTGGTTAACACTGGTGGGTCCAGAACGTCCGATTTTTGTAGGGGGGGGGGGGCTAAATACCGAAAACGGGGGTGGAAATTATTGAAAGTACTCGTCATATTTTGTTTCCTTGTACATTGAGAGCACATTTCAGTCGAAATTATTTGTAAGTTATTTATTTTCTTTAGAAATCCGAAAATGCGCAATTTTTGGCGATTTTAATCGCTTTAGGGCTCCTTACTCCTTTCCAGATGCCCTCCAGAACTGCCCTTGGGTTCCGTTTGGTGGGGCCATGTTCAAGTTGGCGAAAGTGTTTTTTTCCTCCAACGTCTAGCGGACTGTATTGTACAAAAAGAGCACTTCAAACCACACATATTTTGAGTTATTTTGCTCAGTTCAAGTTCACGACCCCACCGCGCTGTCGTTATGCAGGGTCCGGCATAAGTCTTTGCCTCGCCTGCTCCAGTGTTTATATCGTACTACGTGATTATTGCATCAAATATCTGCGTTCTTGGGTTCGCATCTGCTTCCTAGATCCTTTGGCCGTGAGGAATGTGGTCCCAATCCGACCTAAAGTCGGGCTGGTGGGCTGTGGCCAGCATAACGCGAACTGTCCGACTGGAATCACGTACAGAAAAGTGAAGGTCGAACACTTCGATCTCGGCGTGCGGAATCGTGCTAGAGACGGACGAATCGCAATGGACACTTTCTGCCATTTCGGGCATCAAACGGGTCGTTTGGGGGATTTGAGGATGGCGTAAAATATTCATCGTGAATAGCACCCTTTTTCCAGGCCTCCACGTTCCGATTTGACAATCTTGTGCGAATATGAGGCGGTGAGCAACTTGAGAAAATTATTGAATCGCAGATGGACACATTTCTGCATTTCGGGCTCAAACCGGGTCGTTTTGGGGTGATTTGGGAGGATGGCGTAACTATTCATCGCTGAATAGCACCCTTTTCCAGGCCTCCACTGTTCGATTATGACAATCTTTGCAGAATATGACGCGGTGAGCACTTGAGATCTGTTACTTTTGGCTCAACGTGCATATTGTAGGCCTTAGTATTAGTAAGTTCCAAAGACCTCTTCCTGTGGATCCTGACAGTTCTTCAGAGACTGGGTATCCCCGGCAGGTGATTCGCTGGACCATTTTGGATGCTCACTGATTTTGTCTTCTTTTCTGTATTCAGATTATTTTCTTGAGAACAATTTTTGTGACAGTGGAGATGGTGGGCGGACGGCCCGACCTGGGTATATCAGCAATGCTTCCTGGGGTCTGTAATTCTCGACACCAGCACTGGGTGGTGCGGAAATATGTCCCACTTAGCCGGCTACGTTTGACTGTAACATTCTGGCTTCAAGACTCGCCTATTGCCAGATTACGCTTGCCTAAGATCGAAGTTTTCGACTTCACTTTTCTTACGTGATTCCAGTCGGACATTCGCGTTATTTCTGGCCACAGTCACCAGCCCTGACCTTAGGTCGGATTGGGACCCCATTCCTCACGGGCAAAGGATCTAGGAAGCAGATGCGAGCCCAAGAACGCAGACATTTAATGCAATAATCGCGTAGGTACGATATAAATACTGGAGCAGGCAGAGGCAAAAACTTATGCCGGGCCCTGTAGTTTGCTTTGGACATTTAACGTCTTCTTACTTATATGTGGCTATCACAGCGCCGCTCGTATTCTGAGCCTACTGTCGGGTAAGGCTTCGGTTCGAAGTTCTACTTCTCTAGCAGTCCATGCACTGAACTATGCGCCATAGACATCGATGCCTGACCATTGATATCAGCGAAGCATACGTGTACCACACTATCACGCCATATTTTCCGGCTTTACTTTATAATAGCCGCACCTTCGCCGCCTTTTCCTAGGGGTAAGTCCAGGACTGGTCACCGGGCAGCGCTCCGATTCAAAATGTTCCCTTTCCATTAAATCCATGTAGGGGAGAGTGCCCACCAGCGAACACCCCTTTTGAAGAAAAAAAAACGTCTAGTGGCTTTGTGTTTTGTCCTGGAGATCTGAAACTTCGTCTAAAAATTGCTTACTATAATGCTAATAAATAGCCATAAGCAAAATGATTTAACTCAATACAAAATTTGAGTTATAAGCAAATTTAATTTGTAAGACCTAACTGTTCACTGGTGGGCATGGGTATCCTTCAGTGAACAGGGGAGGTGCTACCAGTGAACAGGGGAGACTGAACCAGTGAATAGGGGAACTCCACCATGAATAGGTGGGCGGTGGGGTTTATTTCTGATGCTCACGTGATGCTTGTTGACACAATCCATTAACACTAGACACTTGACTATTTCTGTGACACTCGACAATAATAAAACAACAATTCTAACAAATATATGTCAAGTTCAAGAAACGTGATCTTACCAAAATGTCTTCACACAAGCAATAATTTGAGACGTTCCAGTTAACAAAAAGTAACGTTGACCTATAGTAAAACCTATTAATGAACACTATTCTGGAAAATATTGTCTTTCGAACGTTCCGGCACAGCACAAGGCACTCAGCATTGAATGCTATAACGAGAGAGGGTCTTCATAGAACGTGATGATTCCTTTGGCCGTGGAGCCTTTTGTGGAGATAATCAGCCTAATATATCTCCTGCATTCACGGTCGAAAAGTTTAGGTTTTCCGGAAGGAAGATCCACCAGTGAACAGGTGTGGGTCTGCGAAAGGATGCGCTGCGGTCATGAAAGGAACGCTGAGTGGTCCGAGGGGCGCCCTGCATTTACGACAGAGGGTGCATAGTGGTCTAAGGGGCGCCTTGTATTTGTAAAGCTGATTGAGGTGCTGAGTGGTCTGAATCTGAGGGACGCCCTGTAGTCCTGAGAGGGACGCTGAGTAGTTGAACGGGAGCCCTGTAATCTTGTCAGGGATGCCTGAGTGATCTGAGGGGCGCTCTGTTTTCCTGAAAAGAACACTGTGCAGTCCGGGTAAGGCACCACCCAAGTTATCTTAGAGGCGCCCTGTAATCCTGACAGGGGCGCTAAGTGGTCTAACGGGCGCCTTGCAATTCTGACAGGGGCGCTAAGTGGTCTGAGGGGCTCCCTGTAATCCTGAAAAGGGGCGCTATGTGGTCTGACGTGCGCCCTGCATATCTGGCAGAGGCGCTAAGTGGTCTGAGAGGCGCCCTGTAATCCTGACAGGGGCACTGAGTTGTCTGGGTGGCGCCCTGTGCTCCTGACAAGGGCGCCCTGCTGTCAGGATAGGGGCGCCCAAGTGGCCTGAGGGCACCCTGTAATCTGGATAGGGGCGCTTAGTAGTCTGACGGGCGCCCTATTATATTGACAAGGGCGCCCTGCAGTCAGGGTAGGGGTTCCCAAGTGGTCTGAGGGGCGCCCTGTAATCCTGAAAAGGGCGCTATGTGGTCTCACGTGCGCCCTGCATATCTGACAGTGGCGGTAAGTGGTCTGAGGGGCGCCCTGTAATCCTGGCAGGGGCACTGAGTTGTTTGAGCGGCGCAATGTGCTCCTGACAGAGGCGCTGAGTAGGCTTATGAGCGCCCTGTAATCCTGACAGAGACGCTGAGTGACCTAAGGTTCGCCCTGTAATCCTGACAAAGGCGCCCTGCAGTCAGGATAGGGGCGCCGAAGTGGTCTGAGGGGCGCCCTGTAGTCAGCATACGACGGGACAGCCCGTGGGGGCGCCCTTCTGGCGTCCTGGCGGGCGGGGGGGGGGGCTGCGGCCCCCGCTGGATCCGCCCCTGGTGGGCGCACACCCTTGTTCACTGGTGGGCATTCAACATTATTGTTAAAACTCAAATTTGAGGGGGACAAATTAAATGGCTGTTGCAAACTTTGACATTCACATCATGCAATGGACATCGCAAAAGGTGTCACTAAAGTCAATTTCACTAAATATACAAATATAACTGTTCTGGAAAGCAAACACCACTAATCGAAAATCAAACGGTAAACGTAACAATTAACTGTTTCTATCCTGACAGAATCAAATGAGAGCAGCCATTGCTGTTAATAACTTAAAACATCATCGCTTAGTGTCAGCTACCTCCACCGACATCGATGAAAGTATCACATTACTAATAAAGGCTGGAGGGGCCCCTGTTCACTGTAGGCATCATGTTCGCTGGTGGGCACTCCCCTATCACTAATCTCAGGAGCGCCGTACGTATGACCAATTAGTAGTCGGTGCGCCCATAGGTCATATTAATCACTATTATCATTAAAGGGAGTGTGCCTACTCTTTTGAAATGTCAAATATATTTTTATTGCGGTAAGAAGCCAATGGTTTGATTATTGGTTACGATAAATTCACGTCTGGGAGGCCCCTATAGTTGAATTTTTACTTTTATTCCTGTTTTGCACTTAGCTTTGTTTCAAAACTCATAAACTTTGGTTACGATAAAATTCAGTCTGGAGCCCCTATTAGTTGATTTGACTTATATTCTGTTTTGCATTTGCTTTTTGTTTCAATCCATTTAACCTGATTCGTCACTATAAAACAGAGTAAGCGAAAGATGTTACCATTATAAACGGCGCAAACTAAAGACGATAAACAAACCTTTTATGAGCAATGTATGGGTTGTACAGTGATCAAGGATCTGTTCGGGCAACTGTTATCAGTGCTCACGAGTTGTTTTTATTTGCCAGAGCTAACAAATATTCATGCTAGGCGTTGTCAATTTTAAGAGCAATTGGCTTCTTAGTAGCGAAATGCTCTCTGGCACCATCGTTAATTAAATACTTCCAGTATTGTGATTGGCGACTTGAAAATTATCTCAGCAACTAAAGTGTGTTCTGGGGAAATGAAGCACTATGGCTAATTCCAAAAATATGTTCTACAGACTAGTGTCAACAACTTCACATGACCAATGTGAGTAGGCACACTCCCTTTAACACTTATCACTATTATTAACTCTATTATCTCCAATTGCCTTTGAGTCTTAAGTCTTGTCCAGGTGGAGGATGACATCGCTATCCCTGTAACGTATGTATTTAGACTCATGACGTCACAGATGTAGATGTCGGGCGTAACCACGAGCTCAAAGTTACTGGGTACACTGGCTGACCACAAATGCTTAGTCATGTCCTAAAAATATATCCCCCCCTCCCCAACAAAACATAATTTCAGCCACTCAATTTCTAATGCTGAGGTTAGTTTCGTGTTCTATTTAAATTGTATTAATCTTAACTCTTACTTTATACAGCTGCATCATTGAGAACGGAAGGGCTGCCTTGTCTCCCTAATGCCTACATCGAAGCCTTATGTTGTAGTTGCGCCCATACCGAGGCGCCCCGACTACAACGCCAGCAGAGACGCCTGCAGGGGCTCCACGTAACAAATGGTACCTACTAAACAATTGGCGTTGGGGGCGACATCACACGGTATTTGCTTTTAGCTACATGCGGGCGCGGGTAGTCCAGTGGTTAACACTATAGACTTCAGTGCGGAGACCACACCGACCGTGGGTTCGACTCCCACCGAGTCACCCGTGTTAGTGTCACGGTGAGGACCATGGGAAAGGAAAACACATAATGTTTCCAAAACAAATTGGAAAGCTCGGTGATTCAGAGGAGCACCGGGCAATATAAGTATCTTCAGCCTCCACAAAGGCTTCATATACCAGACCGGATCGATACATGTGTTGCCTTGGTTACCTTATCCCATCACTGGCTCTTTTTCAATCACCTGAACGCATGTCCCAAGCTCCACGGGGTATAACACACCACTGGTAAAACTCGGTGGTGCAGAGGGAGCACCGAGCAATATTTACCTCTCCAGCCTCCACTAAGGCTTTATAAACTGGACCGGATACATACATGTATAGTGTTGCCTTGATTACCTCATCACATCAATGTCTCTTTTCGAATCACCTGAACGCATGTGGGTTGTTCTTGTAACCTCCGCATGTGCTTGGAAATGGAGCAGAGAATGTGCTTGGAAATGGATCTGTCGGTTGCGCGTTGGGTATACGGCGAATCAGTGAGTAAGGAAACCCACGGGCCACGCTCTGCGACATCATGATACAAGGTTCGCACCATCAGAATCAGAAGGATCGATTTCAATTTTCAAGTTGCTACGCGGTATTTCCACTTCTGAGGATTATATGTGTTTGGCCGCAGCTCTTCTGCAGAATTCGATGCAGAATGCAGAGGCAGGAGCTGACTCACGGCACCTGCAATTATGACTTGAGGCATGCCGAGGGCACACCGCAACAAACCGATTATATGCTAGGTGTCCCCGTAACACAGGTCAGTCATTTATGTAGTTGTCAATCTCATTCTTGTCAATGTCTCGCAGCCTGTCACAGTCAAGATTCAGTCATCAAATTAAGCGTGTGTTGAGATCTGACCTGCGACGACAAGACAATGGTCGGAAACTATATTCTGGCACAGGGGCGAATTCAGGGGTGGCAAAGGGGCCATGCCCCTCCAAAGGTCCTGAAACTATGATTCCCCCCTCAACGGTCGGACAAACGGTCGGCAACTTCACATGCATCGTACAAATTGCCTTTACAGCAGTCAAAATCTAGCCATCCGCAGTAAAAAGGAAAAACTTCGCGGCATAACACAAGTTTCGAAATTGCTTACACACATTTGGAAAATGGGAAAATGAATAGAAGTGATTACCGGTGACGTCATCTAATAAAAAGAGGTGTAAAAGTGAAAAAGTACGATACGGGCAAAAGCTCACTTCTGATTGGAAGCGTCTGCCGGACCCGTATTACCGTGATAGACAGTGCACTGGTGGGCATCGTTGCTAAAAAGGTAGTTCCGTTACTCGTTACACCGTTACTCATAAAAGTAGTTCCGTTACTCGTTACTCCGCTACTTTGCGACAAATGCCACGGAAGTTCTTAACGGGACACTGTCCACTCAAAGTAAAATTTAATATGTTAAAGAACAGCCGAATTTGATAAGCACCATGAATCCGTTTTTTTTTTTAATTCGTCCAGTCGCCCATATCGCCGTTCAAAGTTCAGTTTGTTCATCCAATGAGTGTTGCTCCGAGTCCCGCCGACCACTACTTTACTTAAATGGATAGGAAATGTAAGGAAAGTTAATGTAAAGAAGGAAAGTTAATGCAAAGAAAGTTTTTTTAACTTTTACGAAGGGATTTTGATCTCTCAGCATTGATGAAGTTTTTCCCGAATGATGTTTTTCTTATGATTGGTCCTCTGATTCCGGAGATACCAAATGGAAAAGAGTCTGTTCACGT
>VOPJ01012025.1:0-10690 GCA_014673585.1 Semibalanus balanoides
AAAAAAACACCACCGCCCTGTGCAGCTTCGTTTTTGATATATTCACGAAAGACATGTGGGGGGGGGGGACAAAAGTTCCCCCTCCAGTGAGCATGCTAGGGGTGCATCCAGGGGACAGAGGTGGTACGTGCCCCCCCCCCACATCGGACCGACTTTCACACTACAAAATTATCGGCGACGGCCTTGTTTGCGAATTTTCAGGGGTCCTGCAAAAGATAGGGGTTTAAATCCGGAGTGATATTTTCGCGCCATTTTTTCGGGTGGGGGATCTTTGCCGAGGGAGCCTCTGGAGATGCCGTGCTCCCCTTGTCGAAGGTCTGACTGCGTCCCTCTGCAGCCTATATCATGTATCGCACTTTTCATCAAAACTTAATATTTCATTTTACTTGTTTCTGGTTTGTCTGTTCTGTTATGTTTATCTATCTTCTTTCAAATTAGTTTAATGTTCTTGAAATTTTGACTTATCTATTAACATAGATACTCCATTTGTTAATGACTCTTTGTGAGAGAGCAAAAATAATATCTTTGGTGTTCGGTGACGTGGTTTTTACTTACCTACTACTTAAGATAGTCCCGTTAATGTATATCTTGTCACCGCAAGCCAAACGCTTTACTTTTAAAAATGACGCCATGAATTACTTATAATTATGAAGCTATAAGCCAGTCAAAAGTAAAGGTATTGTTTGAAAATATGTTTGGATGTGGTCCACACGTGGTTCTCTCAAATATGTATAAAGATACTTTTTAAGAGCTTGAAATTTATTTATTTTGTGAAAACTTATTTACAACACAGTTTTTGGCTTTTTGAGTGTTTGAAACTAAAAATTTCGCAAATCCGAGACCACCATTCAGAAGAAGATATGCTTTTGGCGTTTTCGTTTGCAATTGGCTTAAAAACTCGAAATTCTACGATTTTCCCAACATTTGTCGTTTTTCCATGAGCATTATCACGTTCGTAAATATTTACTGCATTATATAAATATGTTTCCATAATTTGATAGTTAGACCTAAAAAATATACCTTGGTCATACCAGATTTAAGAGGGGCACTTTGATATGTGTGCCCCCCTTGCATATTCAAGGGGCACGGTGCCCCCGATGTCCCCCCCCCCCCCCAGTTCCACCGCCTATGACCCCGGCCCGAGGAAGGTGGCACCGAGCACCGGCCAGGCGCGGGTTAAACCGACAGCAGACATACTGTTTCACATATACGTACACCTTTTCTTAATGCGAGGCGGCATCTGTTCCGCTCAATTCGGCATTTCTCATTTAACCCTCGCCCGGGTAGGGCAAATTCACTGCGTGTGCGGGTACGGGGTACGACCTCCTGGTATTTTGCCCCTAATTGAGCTACAGCTTCGATTAAAAAACGAGCGTGTTGCTTGTGACGAGGGGAAGCCATTGACAGTAAATTATAAGGTCCTGGGTCAATAGGTGACCTCTGAGGTCATGTCAAAGACCAAAAAGTCACGAATCGTAAACGTGTGAAAATTGAATACCTACTGATCGAGCCAAAATGGTAAAGGAACATCTCATTGTGCTTAATATATGCTGCCAAATTTGAAACCAGCGTCACAAATTGACCTAAAAACTGCCAAATTACTCAAGGTCCTGTCAGGTCATCTGAGGTCAGTGACCTCGGTTGACCTTTGTACGGGCATGACCCCAGTGAAACATATAACTACGTTAAATGGCTCAAATATTTGAAACCAGCGTCAAAAACTGTCCTAAAAGCGGCCAGAAGCCCAAAAAGTCTTCGGAGGTCATCGGAGGTCAGTGACCTCGGTTGACCTCAAAAAAGGTCAGTCGAGGTCACATTCTCAGCAGAAGACACATCTGTCACCTGGAAACACCTTTGCATTTGCTCCTGAGCGTCAAACACTCAGCAACTAAACATGTAACAAGGATCGATGCTACTGGACGCCAGTTTCACCTGACATGACCTTGAGAAACAGGTCATAATTCATAAATCACGGGTCATGAAAGTTGGAAATTCGAAATTTTAAGAATGTGTGTTAAATTTGTTTAGAAGTAGGGTACTGAAAGTTGCATCGCGATCGGTTACAAACTGCGTGAGTTATTTGGGAAAACCCGAGGGGTGTGGCATCCACCCCCTACCCGGGCGAGGGTTAAAGCGACAGCATGACATACTGTTCGGCATATATGCATCTCACATCGGCGTAACCTTCCCGCGGCAAAGGGCCACTACAAATCGACAGTGCACCGTGTCAACACTGGTCACTGGTTTCAGATATAATGCAATGGAGTTTACAGCGTTCATTAGAGATAGGCAAGTTTTATTTGACTTAGGCAAGCGTCATTCAATTTCGTTGACGGCAAAATTACAACGCAATGTAATGTCCATTTCAATATTGAATGCCCCTGCCGATGTCCACTGACGCCGTTCGAATATGAACAAATGAAATTCTGAATTAATTAAATGTGTCGGAAGTGTTAAAAGGGCGTCTAAGTTCCAATGTGCCTGACGATATGATGTGCCCTATGCCACGTTCAGTTGAACAAATGCCGATTTGCATTAAGAAAAGGTGTAGTTATGTTACGTTTGGTTGGATTTACTAAATACCACAGTTATAATATCTTCATAACCAACCTTGTCTTGATTGCATGCCTCATGTTTTTATTCGACCTCCGAGAGCGGCGACCGTGCCAGGATGAGATGTTCGACATATCTTGGTAGACAGAAAGAAGAGACGAGATAAGAGTTGAGCCAGTATCAGATTGTAGACAAAGTGTTAAATGGTGCATTCTATCCAACGGTGTAGCCAGGATTTGGCAAAGGAGGGTCCCGACTTGATTCTAGTAGGTCACGGACCATGTCTTGAGTGACGTCATCATAAGGATTGTAGAGCGTCTAGCGGGCGGTTGCGGGATATAAATACTCTGTCCGGACCCCAGTTCCTCAGTCGAGCGGCGACCGAACTGCGCGACACTGCAGCGTCAAGATGTCGCGTTCCGCACGGCTCTGCGTCCTGCTGTTGGCCTGCTCTGTCGGTGCTTCCATCGACGTCCCCGCCAACCACACCGCCGACGCTAAACCGCCGACCGTCCCCGCCAACCACACCGCCGACGTTACCGCCGACGTCCCCGCCACACCACACCGCCGAGCGTTACCGCCGACGTCCCCGCCAACTACACCGCCGACGGTTTACCGCTGACGTCCCCCCAACACACCGCCGACGTACCGCCGACGTTTCCCCGCCAACTACACCGCCGACGTTACCGCCGATCGTCCCCGCCACGACGTTACCGCCGAACCGTTCCCCGCAACCACCACCGCCGACTTACCGCCGACGTACCCCGCCAACTACACCGCCGACGTTACCGCCGAGCGTACCCCGCCAACCACACCGCCGACGTTCTACGCGCTGACGTCCCCGGCGAACCACGGCCGCCGACGGTCCCCGATCCCGTCTCGCCTCTGACATTCACGGCTAACGCTCGTCCCCGACGGCTCCGGCCAGCATCGCCTCCGCCAGCTCCGCCTCGCCAGCTCCGCCTCCGCCGAGCTCCGCCTCCGCCAGCGGTCGCGCCCGCCAGCCCCGCCTACGGCTCCGCCTTCGGGTCCTCCAGGTGCCCTCCCTACTGGACCAATTACGGTGACAGCTGCTACCGGATCCCGTCAGAGCCAAACACCTGGCATGCGGCGATCCATGTCTGTGCCCAGCTGGACTACCGTGCCCGTCTCGCCTCCGTCCACCGCCACAACATCCATGACGTCAATGACGTGGCGCAAGCATTCGGTAGGAACGATGTCTGGATCGGCTTGGTGCGCACCAGCGTTCTTCTTAGCACCTACGGATGGATAGACGGGAGTCCCATTGACGTCACCAACTGGTTGTCGAGGGAACCCAACAACGTGAACCGCAAGGAGCATTGCGTGTATATGTACGGAGGACTGCGGGCAATGGCGATGCGATACAAATGGAATGATAACCCGTGCTCTTATGTGCGCAACTTTATGTGCCAAATTACGCTGCCCACCCAGTAGCTTCGGTTTCAGCACAACCAGCGCCATTGATTGTCGGTAGCGGTGTCAGATACAATGACCCACTTTCTTGGATCATGCTTCAGTGTTCCATAGTGGCCTGTGGTTTGTTATCCAATCAAAGGCGTGATTTGATGACCATGATCTTCATGATCTCAATCAGCAACAAGCTCTGCTTAGCTGGGTGGGTTCCATGAAGCCTTAGCAGAAATCGCATGAAAATATGACCAGATTTTGCCTTTCGACTTGTGTGATTGAAATGATTGTTACTAACTCATTGAATTAATGTGAATGTGTGAATGTAGGATCCGGGGATATAGCGAGATAAACCTATCGCTGAAATACTGGCTTCGTAAAAATATTAATAGCTACTGATGTTCGATTGCGCGTTTATATTTTAAGAAGGACGTGGGAAGAGTTCAATTGTAATTTTACCACTGCTATTGAGAAGATTGACGCAACTGCACGAACTTATTTTTAGCATCTGGGTAGCTAGTTTTGTTGGCGTTGATGTTATGTATTCTTGTGATTTTGAGATCATCGATGTAATGCTGGATGATTTGGGGATGTACCAATAAATACTGTTATGGTGATTTGTCGTGTGTTTCGTTTTGGTGCTGACCGACCAAGATACACCTTCCAAATGTGAAATGATACTGAGTCTAGCTGCCTGATCTGATCACACACGACTCAAATCTTGTCACCATATCTCAATCTTCCGTACAGCCCATCGCATGGTGACCATAATGCATCGTCAACGGAAATATATAATGCCACAAAGGGCCGGGAAAATAACTATTTGGACCGACGTCGGAGCTGAATACTCCGCCCGAGACCGAAGGTCGAGGGCGGAAAATTAAACGTTTGGACCGAGGTCCCTAAGAATGATTCCGACGCATGTGTGGTATGAAATTTATCATATGTCTAAGTATGTTTTTAGCACTAGCGCGAGCATGTGGTAAAAGGTTTTACCATATGCCGAGATATTCCTTTAACGTTAGCACGGAGGACGGTATATAACATTTCATTTCAGCTCAATGTTATTTGATCTGGGAAAACATTTCTGCCCGGGGCCGAAATGTTTTCTCAAATCTCGTGCAGGTAATATAAATAGTGAAAAGTGACTGAATGAATAAGAGTTAGAAAAGAGTCAAAAGAGTGTATGAATTAGAAAGAGTGACTGTATGAATTCTATGATTTTCTTTATACAACTTCGTCGCCGAAGTTGAAACCCAATTATAGTGGAAAATATGGCTTCATTTGGTCCATCTTAGCGGCATATGGTAATTTTTATACCATACTTGGGCCGAAATAATTATTTGGAACCACGGTCCGTGCTTGAATTTCCGCCCTCGACCTTCGGTCTCTGATGGAATATTCAGCTCGGACCTCGGTCCCAAAGAATTATTTCTTCCGGCCCGTTTGGTGTTCAGCTCTCAGAATATGTTCAGCTCTCAGAAAATACATTTTAAGTCAATTGGTCAAAGCTTTCAGCCCGCCGGGCATTTACATTTTACCAAGCTTTGCTTACGCAGTTTTGGCAAAACGGAGGGTAGACATATGATAAAATCTTGAGCCGAGGACTATAAATTTATGGTTAGGACCGTCGGCTCGATGTAGGGGATTTTCTATATACCGCCTTGGGATTTCACATACATGCAGCATTGCACGTCTAAATGGGGAAAGCCAGGCATTAAAATAGCACGTGCATTAGGGTGCATCAAATTACAACGCAAAACTTAAAAATCAAAATATCGATTAGCGGGAGTTACCATAGTGTTCCAATGTACAACAAATAAGGTTTTACCGAGTTTCACGGATTTTGATAAATATTTAGACGTGCATCCGACGCCGACAAATATCAAGAAAACGTTTTTTTTTAGTTTATGGAGTCCTTGTCGTTAACAGCAATTTTCTTTCGACATCCATGGCGAGAAATAACATCACTCACAAATACACTGTAATTAGCATACCATTGAAACCAAATAATATGTTTGAGGTCAGAATTTATAATTGATGTCCCCGGACCCCGTTTGTTTTGATTCTGCACTTGCGGTGGCGTTGGACTAGCCGCATGCATGCGGCAGCGGGCAGCTAGCGAGAAGCCCATGTCCCGATCTGCAGCTTCTGGGTCATTGCTTCTGTTCTATACTGTGTCACTTCTCATCTTCTGCCACCTCACGCTTGGAGTGGTGAATATTTGGCTGCAGAGAGTGATCATGCTCCACAGCTTACAGCACATTCTGCAGGTGCTGCTCGCTCTTGGCAGCTCCCACGAAGACGGATGCGAGTTTCACACCGGGCTCGGCACTGTCATTGACGGTGTTAATGGCATACACGTTTGCCAAGCCCGCCTGCAAAGTTGCCGTGGTGGCCCAGTCCTCGACGTTGAGAGCGAGGGACGCTTTGTTGATGTGCATATGCTGTATGCCGAACCAGCAGTCTGTGTTGGCGAGGCCTGCCAGCTGGATGGACATTGGACGGTGAGAGGGCTGGTTTATTCGGCTTGCTGAAATCAGTACCCAAACGCACTCATGGGGCTCGCATTGAGAGGTCACCTGGCTTGTGCTCCATGATGGCGTCCGCGAGTGCGCGCCGTTCGCCAGCTGGAACCCTGTCAACGAAGAGTGCTAGAGTCAGGATCTCAACAGTCAGGTACCAGAGATGAAGTTCCAATACCATGATGGCTGACACTGTAATGCCCTCGTCGACTGACTTGTACGCCTGCATATGGCGGTAGACTTGCAGGTCGTTCCAGGCGGCGTCCACTGCTCTGTCGCAGGTCAGCCATCACACTACGTCGCGTAGATATGCGTGATGAAATGAGAGAACGCCTTCACCTTCTGTGACTGATGAATCGTGGTGACGGCACCCTGATGAAGGGTTGTGATGCGCTGCTTCATCGGTGCCAGCTTTAGAGTGTAGAGAACATCCATCACGGTTTGTGCAGCGCTCCCGCCCGTTGAAGGCGCTTTGGGCCAGGAGCGGCGCAACATTCCGAAAATAGGGAGGGGGGGGGGCAGAGGGCATTTTTTGCATTCGATTCTTTCCATGCAACGTCTAAGGGTGCAATGTTAAAATTTGACAATGTTGGGGACGCGTCCCCCGTCCCCCTCTTGCTCTAGGCTCTTCGCTGCACCGATATACAGCAAGCACAGCCGCATGAACTCGAGGTATTCGCCTCACTGGAAGCTGAGCATTTATTTGGCGCACGAGGCGAGCTAAGCCCGTAGCTCTCCGAGGAAGGCCAGTTCAGCATCACGAGAGTGTTGCGACAGCGGGATGTTTCCGTCCTCCAGCAAAAAGGTTCCACTTGTCCCGCAGGCACGCGAACAGGCAAATCTCTGGTGAGCGCGATGTATCCAGTTCGAGACCAGCGAAGACGTGGGTCAGGAGAACCTCTCCGATGTGATGCCGGCAGGCGGACAGAGGAGTGGCCGGTTCAGTGAACACTGGATGGCGACAGAAGCCACCGTGAGGTGGCCGGTGTTGGACGCGGTGTTGTCAAACGTCATGTTCACAACGTTGTAAGCACAGCGTCACTCGTGCAGTAACTCACTGGTCAGCCTGGCGATGAAAGCTCCACATGCCTTGTTCGTCCGCTTCTCATATCCTGGTTCACCGAGAAGTGTCAGCTCCTTGAAATCTCCAATCACTATCGTCAGGTGCTCCACTGACCGACAGACATCGCGAAGCGTCGGGGTTAACTTGGTATCCCAATGCAGGGTGTCCACTGCTCACGGCGATCCCTGCACATGGCATCTGGCACCTGTCAGCGCGACCGGTCTGCCGTCGAATAGGATGTATAGACGTTTTTATACATCTGTCGCACTATGTAATGTTTTCCAATCTGGCTCTAAAGAAGAGGCACATATCATTTTGGTTACATGATAATTAGATAGACCAATACAGGAGTGAATTCGTTTGTTAGGTAACCGTTGGGTAAAAGGGGATCTTCTAAACTTTGGGTGTCAGATCGCAGGTACAATTAGGGCAGGTCTTAGGCTGGGCCCTGACCACCGGAAGGTAAATCGACTGCGGATAATACGCGGAAAAGGGTATTCAAGTCAAATTTATAATAACTATATTTTAATTTGGTATTGAGCACTCTTGGGTTACAAAATTCTAGCCACGCCTCTGCTGGCAGAATAAGGTCTAGTCAAAGCGGTGCTGGGCGTATTTACCGCGACAAATCAAAGATCCGGCCAAAACGTGTCATGAGTACTCCGCTATAGTCAAGAGCGGCGCCACCTTCCAAAAGTAGAGGGGATGGAGGCATTTGAAGTCGATTCTTTCCATGCAACGTCCGTAGTCGTAATGGTAAAATCCGGAAATGTTGGGGGGCGCGTCCCCCCTGCCCCCCTTTGGCGCCACCCTTGGCTAAAGTTATACAAAATAACAACACATCGGTAGATTATGACAAACTTCATAAAAAGAAAACCGGTCTCGCACTTTCACCAGCAATCTCTCCAACCGAGATGAATACTCTGTCCCTATATTTATCGCCTTGACTATGTCCAGAGCAAACAAGCGCCAATATGGCCCCCTGGTCATGCAAATCGTGCAAAGTAAACAACAAATTAACAAATTAAATCAGCTGATAACCAGCTGACTGGCTGCGAAAACAACGCTAAGCAAGAAACGATCAGAGCTTCCTGGCGATACATTTAGGCGTAACGTACCGCGCGCCGTGGTTGTCACGGCCGGGTAATTATTCACGGAAACAGTGGCTCGGATGCACGTCTAAGTATTTATCGATGGTGACAAGAGTTCACATGTTGCGTTTTTAGGTCTAATGGAACACTTCTATCACTCCCGCTAATCGATTTGTCTAAAAAGTTTATTTTGATGCACCCTAATATATATATATATATATATATATATAATATATATATATATCTATATATATATACCCTATATATAATATACTATACTATATTAGTATAGTAATTATATATATATATATATATAGTATATTAATATATAATATTTAGTGCTATGGCGAAAGACTGTTTTCCATGACCATGTGCTTTACTGTAGCGGTGTATTAAACTGGAAGTTGTTTAATACACACTCAAAATGATAATACACTGCTAAGCCTCAGGTAAATGACCCTGCATTGAACTCTTGAAAAATATGTACTTGTGCTTCTAAACAGTCAGTCTTCGGCCATGCACTAAATCGTTTTATGCACTCGTGGCATTAAATATTCAGTTTATGAACTCGCCTTCGGCTCGTTCATAAACCGAATCGTTTAAATGCACTCATGCATAAAATAATAATAATAACAGAACTTAGAAGTCGGTGGTCGGCTTTAAACATTCCACTCAAGAAGGAAATGACCATCATAGCAACATCCCACTCAAGAAGGATGACCATCCCAGCCAGTCAGAGTTGTAACTCGGCGTGTCTCAGGAGTGCTAATGCCGGTACAGCCAGTATAACACAGTGGCCTGATTCTGGTGCAGCTGGTACGTCATACACGACACAGAGGCACTGGTCTTGATTCATTTGCACTGTAGTTGTACTGCAGTTGTAATTTGTAATGTAGTGTCAGGAGCAATACAGGGAAGATCAGATAAAGAAGAGGAACGCAATCAGCATTCACGCCCGCGCTCTGCTGCAAACTTAGCTGAAATAATATTTTACTAAATCACTGGTTTTATTTTTAGTATATGGTGTACTAACCAGGCAGGACTCATGATCATGGTGATCATGTGTTAGGTCTTTGGGCTATCTGAATACTTTCGTAATTACAATGCCTCGGGTTGCCGGACAGTATCTGACGCTGAAGACCTGGTACATGATAGCGAGGGGCCGGCACTGCAAGACCTTCCCGGCTACCAACCATCAACGGTCAACAGCCGTGTACACTCAGAACTGCTGTTGACAGTGACACTATCAGTATGTTACTGTGCGATACAGCGCGTGTAAGCCGTCTTTAAACAGCGCAACAGCCATCTATCGATACAGCGGCCTAATTGAAATTCATGCATTTACAAGCGTGCACCTACTTCTCATGAACAGTTCTGTCGTGATAGCGGATATCTGCGTCGCCACACCTTGTGTACAGAGCCAATATCAGAAGCGATGGGTGACATAAATTGTCAAATACACTAATGCTGCCTTTAATCTGACCATGTCCGTTAGTGGAATCAGGACCAGTACGATAGTCCGTTACACTTCAATTCAAATCATGTGACCACCGGCGGGTCATGCGGTTTGTTGCGCCGCAGAGTCGGTGGATTGTATTTTCGAATGGGTGGGCAAGAGTCAAGACAATCGCCTGAGGGGTTTGCCGCTATTGCGCTCTCCCTTTCCAAAGGGCCTCCTTGTTGAAGCTGTGGGGCATTGGCCCTTCACAACTTATATAATTTTAGGAATGGGGAATTTGTGTCATTGAAGCCTGGACAGTATCGGACACCCGTTCTTCGGTGTAGCGACATTTCCATTTTTTACATCTACATCGCATTTGAACTCCGCGCTCTGCTTGGGTAGGGGACGATTGGGTGCCTACTTAAGTTTTTAATTGTGGGTGCCACCGTTTAGGCGAAATTTTCTCAAAATCAATTACCCGCATCCGTGTGATTTTAATTACTTGGATTCATATCAGGTCCGGTAACCAGATCACTTGTCAGGTTATGTGACACCAGGGCTGGTTAAAAGTGCAAGCATGATACATAAA